>JADRCD010204675.1:0-19554 GCA_019843815.1 Montemys delectorum | reverse complement strand
ACACACACACACACACACACACACACACCAAATACATAGAGGCACACATACACACACACACACACCAAATACATACAGAAGCACACATACACAGACACACACACACATGAACGCAGATTTCATGGCACCTAGGACTTGGGTGGGGAAGAGTGGGCAAAGTTTCAGTGAGAGCCAGAAAAGGCAGGCAGTGGCCACACAAAGCTCCATCCTCTAGGACTCTTTTTCTGTACAAGTCTGAGATCTCCCTACAGCGCTGAATGGATTCAACACAGCTGTCTGCTCCAGGAGCCAAAGCTCTCATGGCTAAGTAGTCCTGGGTGCCCATGCTTCCTGTGATGCGAAGCACCTGCTCCACCCACATACAGCACAGTGGACTCCTGCAGGAGATGAAGACCACAAGTGGACACAGGAGGAAGGGAAGGCAGCGGCAGCATCCCAAGCCCCCACCCCCACCCCATGCCAACTTCTTGTGTAAAGGTCTCCTCCAAAACATACCATCCTGCAGGCAGGCAGGCTCCTTAAGTAGACAGGTAAACACCACCAGGAAGTCCCTGAAACTGACCAGATCCACTAGGCCCCTCTCTGCCAGAGAAAGCAATAAACCTGTGAGTCCCTCTGACACTAGCTCAACAATAGAGCTGCTGGTAAGACTCAGACAAGACAAACTTCAAAAAAGTCTCTTGAGATCAACTGCCTGAAAGAAGCAGAAACCATCTGTCTTAGTCAGGGTTTCTATTCTTGCACAAACATCATGACCACGAAGCAAGTTGGGGAGGAAAGGGTTTATTTGGCTTACTTCCACATTGCTGTTTATCACAAGGAAGTCAGGGCTGGAACTCAAGCAGGTCAGGAAGCAGGAGCTGATGCAGAGGCCATGGAGGGATGTTCCTTACTGGCTTGCTTCCCCTGGCTTGTTCAGCCTGCTCTCTTATAGAACCCAAGACTTCCAGCCCAGGGATGGTACCACCTACAAGGGGCCCTACCCTCCTTGATCACTAATTGAGAAAATGCCCCACAGCTGGGTCTCATGGAGGCACTTCCCCAACTGAAGCTCCCTTCTCTGTGATAACTCCAGCCTGTGTCAAGTTGACACACAAAACTAGCCAGTACACCATCCAAGCTAACTAACAGGTTTAGACCAACGGAGGCGCCTGGAAAGGACAACTCTCCAAGGTGTGAGGGGCCAGCAATGTGTGCAGTGTGCTCTAAGTTCCTAGTTTTGTGGGCTATCACCCATGCTGGGGGTGGTCCTTGGGGAGGCAGCTGTCTTTGAGTAATTCCTGCTCCTGTAAGGAACTCCTCCCCTATATTCCTGTAAATAAGCCCCGCCCCAGTCAGTTTCGCCCAGTTGGGCTTTGGTAGCCTGTGGTGGGAACCTGATCTGTACTGAGTTCATGTGTGTGCACATGCCACAGTCGGAAGTATCTGACCAGACCCATCTACACCCGCTGGTCAGGCTGCACACTGCTCCTGTCACTCTCTTCCTGCCCCAGAGACCACACCCCACACCTGGCAGAAACTGACACCTGCAGCTCCCTACTTTTCAGGTGGGCACAGATGTCCCTGTGGGAGGCTCTGTCACCCCAGAAACTGTAGTCACAGAGAGTCCCAACCCAGTCATCACAGTTCTGCTTAGTCAAACTGATCCCAGGCCTAAGTGGGGAAGGTCCTCCCCATCCCTGACTCAGAGCCAGCATTTCCAGAGCCCCTCGAAATAGGGCCTTTCTCCTCAGAGGGAAAGTAACCGTAGGCAGGGTGTCTCACATTTTGACTATCTACAAAAATCAAGTTACGAAAAAGAAAAGAAGAGAAAAGAAAGAAAGAAAGAAAGAAAGAAAGAAAGAAAGAAAAAACAATGTAGGCCAGCACGATTGCTACGTGGGAAGGGTGCCTGCTGCCAAGCCTGCCCACTCACGGTCAATTCCCAGAATCCACAGGGTAGGTGGAATGAGAGATCCCACTCCTGAAAGCTGTCTTCTAACCTCTACTCAGTACTATGGAGCGAGAGTAATTTTATGATTTATGCTGGCTGTTTTCACATCCTTAGCTGCATGTGCCCCGCAGCCTGTGGGTCTGACGCCCTGTGTTCCTCCTCATCTACCATTTGAAGCCACCGTGGTAGAATGAATAGCTTTCTCTGTAAAGCACCAAAAGCAAGTTCACCCTCAAGAGTGGCTGCTGGGGGCCAGTCAGTGGGATGGGAGGCCTGGTGCACCTGGCAGAGCAGGCTGGATGCTTGAGAGGGGCTGGGACATACAGAGTCCCATGGAGGGAAGCAAAACATCCATAAATCCAAGGAGCTTGGAAGGGTTCCCCAAAAGTCTCTATGAACTTGGCCATAACCGACACTTCCTCAAATGCTCAGTCATAAACACAACACATACAGGTTAGTACAGACCTTCACCCAGGTACCTGCTCCAGCAATGGTGGGTTGGTGACACAGACCTCTGGCTATCAGACCCTCTTCAATTAATAGTACAGCATCCTACCCTCACCCCCAGCAAAAGGCAAAGAGACAACTTTGCTGTCCTCAGAGCAGTCTAACCTTGTAGGGTTAGGGCAGCTAGAAGTCCTTTGTCTATCCTACCTTGATGCCTGGCTTGGTGGCCAGAGCTGCTTATGCTCAGGACACATAAAAATCAAATTAAATCCAGGCAGCACAGCAAAGATGGAGGAAGACAGACAGAGGCCTGTGTCCTGCTGCACTACACAGTGCAGGCAGGGGAAATGCCCACAGACCTGCCCTCTGCCCCACGGCACAGGCAGGCCACAGACACACAGAGCCCTGCCTCTCACCATACCGTGTAATGAGGGAGGAGGAAGACAGAGACCTGTAGACCACGATGCTACCCACAGAACTGCCCTCTGGCACACAGCACAGGTGGGCTGTAGACACCCACTTGCTCCTGCTTCACAAAGCACAGACTAAGGATGTCACTCAGGGGCCCACCAGCTGCATGACCAGCCTGTAGCAGGAGCCAGCACAATGAAGGAAAAGGTGGTCAGATGGAAGAGGAGGAGAAGTAGGCAGCTTGAGCATTATGAAGAGATGGAACGGTTGACTCGAGGGTGGAGAGGAGTCGCCCTGCCACCTGGGGTCATGGTAAGGTCCCAGCCAGAGCTGCTGCTTAGGGCCAAGTCTGAATCAATGGCTACCCAGTGGCAGGGTTCAGTGTAGCTGTCCTTGGCTCATGTTACCACTAGAGAATGGGGAAGTCCCTAGTTGGGACTGCCGTAGGTGACCATATGGCTATCCAAGGGCTGTGCAGAACTGGCCCAGACCCTCATGGGGTACAGCACTCTGGAGAGCTGACTCTGGCAGTCCAGAAGGCTGCCCACAGGGTCATGAGCTCAGGAGAGCTAGCCCTGCCCCTCACCAGCTACAGCCCTTGGGAAAGCACAGCAGAGCTGACCCTGGTGGTGGGGGCACAGGTGAGCTGGTCTCCTGAGAGTAAGAGTGGGGGAGGGCTGGGGGGAGGGCTGGGGGGAGGGCTGGCTCCACGTTGCCATGAGGTGACGTGGTTTTGGTTGTGATGCACTCCCTTCCTCTCTTGCCACCTGTGGCTGACCAAAGGGTTGTGAGAGCAGATGAGCTGGTCCCACCCCTTACCTGGACAGCGCAGTAGGGCTGGCCCTGGTCAAGAGTGTGTGGGTGCTCCAACCCTGAGGGCAAGAGCGGGGGGGGGGGGCAGGTTCTGCCACTTGTCTGCTGTGAGGTGGCGGGGGTGCAGGGGTGATACCTTCCCCTTGTCATCTTCGAAGTCAGGAGAGTTGGTTGGCCCCTAGGGCATGAGAGCCGGAGACCTAGCTCTGCCCCCTCACTGGCTATAGCACTCATAAGAGTGGGCCCTGCACCTTGCCTGGGCAACTCAATGGAGTTGGCCCTGATGGCAAAAGCCTGGGTTATCCAGCCCTCAGAATGTGAGAGCAGAAGAGCTGTCCCTGCGCCCTCACTGGCTGCAGCACTGGGTTAAGTGGGCCCTGCGCCTTGACTGGGCAGCACAGTGGAGCTGGCTCTGGAGGCCTGGGTGTGGGTGAGCCAGCCTGGGGGCATAACTCCGCCTCCTGCCCATGGTGGCATTGGATGGCCTAGCTGAAACAATGCTGGAGAATCTTCCCTAGTGGTGCTGATGAGGAAGAGCCGGGTGTGCTGTCCAGCTCAGCTACTGCCTAGGCCCAGACCCAGGGCTCTGAACTGGCCCACCCCAAAATCTATATCATTTACAAATTCTGGGATCCATGGAAGAGCCGGTCCTGCTGATTCAAAGCTGCAGGACCTCCATGACACAAGGGAACAACAGGAAAACCTGGAGGAGTCCCAGTGAGAATCCAATATTGATGGTGTCACAGAAGCCAGAGACCTCAAACCAGACAATGACTCATTGTAAGGTACATCTGCAAAGGAAGATGTGTGGACAGACTGTAACACACTACAGCTTGCACGATGAGATGTTTTTTCTATGGGTGTGTGTGTGTGTGTGTGTGTGTGTGTGTGTTATTTTGGGTAGGAGGTTACAAGAGCTGATCTGAGGGGACAGGAAGGTGAGTGGGACTGGGGTGCAGAGTGTGAAACTCACAAAGAACCAATGAAAAGTAAAAATAAATAAATAAATAAGAATACAGCCTTGGGCTGGAAAGGGTTAAGAATACACACTGCTCCTGCAGATGACCAGAGGTCAGTTCCCAGCACCCACATCACATGATTCTGAGCTGTCTGTAACTCTGTCTGCAGGGAGATCGGACATCTTTGGACTCAGGAACACCTTCATTCACGTGCACATAGTCACACATAGCCACATAATTTAAAATAATAAAGACAAATACTTTAAAAAACGAATACAGCATACTTGGGTCGCCGAGGACCCAAGTTCAGTTCCCAGCACCAACACTATGTGGCTCGACAGCTGCCTGAACTCCAACTCCAGAGGATCCAATGTCTTCTTCTAGGCTCCAAGGCCACTGCGTGCACATGATGCACATGCAGGCACTCAGACACCTCTTCCCTGGAACCCTGGGCTTCTCTCACATCCGTGTCTGAGCAGCCATGGACTACCTGTACGAGTGTACATATTTGTACTTGCAAGCATGTGTGTGCAAGCGGTCCGCACATCTTGCCATATTGACCCTCATATTCCCCAACTTGGTTCCCCCAGGAGTTTGCATGCCCCCCACTCACCTCACCCTGGACACCCAAGGAAGTGTGCTCAAGCTGTCTGCCCACCAGGAGCCCTCCTCTCCTTTCTCTAGAAATCTACTCCTGTCTCAGAAGCAGCAAAGCCTGGGGCCACACCTATCCCTGCCTGACCCACCCACAGGTCCCTCCCCATGCTTCTTTAATGTCCCCCTGTCAACAGACAGCCAATCCACTGTTGGTACCTGAGGCTGGATAGTAAGAACCCCCACTGCTCTGACTCCTGCTTTCCCTTCCCAAAGCCCTTTCTGCCAACACACTCTTCCCAGCCTGGGCACAAGGCTACGCCCTTGTGTCTATGAAGCTGGGAACCTGACGTACTAGAAGAAAGGCCCTCAGGGCCAACTGGCCCAGCCATTCTTTCTGGCAGGCCAGCTAGCTGTGCCTGGATACAGGCCACTGACATTGGGCAGATGCCTCCTCCCTTCCAAAGGCGGTTGCAAGGAGGGCACGGCAGACCTCCATGGTAGGTGGAGGACTCCACCATGGCTCCATGTAGGGTACACTAAAGCCCTGGGTCTCCGGAACCTGTTCTCATTTCCAGGCTCTCCTCCTTCTCAGCTCAGATCAGACAGGCCAGGCCTACCACACTATCTGCTGTGACCTCCAGCCCCTGATCTCTGTCTGCATGGATAGGAGGTTCTTTAGCTCTCTTTACTCTGGGAGCTAGCCAGGCCCCTTTTCCCTAATCAGACCTCTACAACCTGTGCATGTGACCAGATGTTACAATCCCACCTTCCAAGGCCTAAACTACAGAGACTGGACGCCAGCCCACCTCTCAAACTGCACCCTCTCTCCCTGACCTCTCTCCTACTTGGTCTGCCTCAGTGGGGCACGAAGGAACCACACTTACCTTAACTGATTTCCCTGCCTCTGCTTCATCCACCCAGGCACAGAACCCACAGAGGAAGGAGGTGTGTTAGCCCACCAGCACCTCCTCAACCTGTACCCTTCCTTGCCTGGGCATAGATCTGGCTTTTCAGTGCCCCTCCTGATTCCCCAGCCTCTACTACCACTCACAGAGCTGTCCCAAGTGCCCTGTGAAGCTCTGCTGTGTATATTCCCCCAGAGGCTGAGCCATCACAGCACAAGATGGAGAGAGAGATAAGTGTCCCTATACACCAGGACCATAGGGACTCCACCTGCAGAGCATGCACTGGAGCCCCAAGTCGGAGCCGCAAGAACACACCCTGGAAGAAGCATGATAAGAAACACATGGACAGAGAAAGAAGGGCTTTAACCTGCCCTCTGTCACTCACTGTTCCTCCCAAGCTTCTCAGCAAGGACAACTCAGGGTCTACACCAGACTGGCCTTGACCTTGTGGCTGCCCTCATATTGGGATTACAGTGTGTATGTATGTGTATATATATATATATATATATATATATATATATATATATATATCACCACACCTAGCTTTACCTTTGGACTAGAAATCAAAACCAGAGGAAAAGGGTTACACGAGACACAGCCTGTAGGGTCAACAACGACTGCTTCACCCCCAGAAGCAAGTCTGGCCACGTACAAAGGAAAGGCCCCTCTGGGATTGTTCGTAACACGACACAGTTTCTTGCCCTGTGTCCTCACAATGGCTCAAGGCAAAACCACAGGTGGTTTCTGTGGCAGGAACCTCCACCCTCACCCCAGGTACCAGGAAGACATCCAGGGATAAATCCATCATGCCTAAAGTTAAAAACTCTGCTAGGTGTGTGACTAGGTTGTGGTACCTGGTGTCAGAGAGAAGACAAAGACGCAAGTATGGAGACCTGGGCTCTTGCCCTGCCCCAGGTGGCAGTCTTAGTGCGGTGGGTGAATGCCCACTCCTAAATCTTACCTGCCAATTTTCTTGTCTGGGGACCTGCAGGTGCCCCCATGCTTCCAGGCCCAATCCTGACTTCATACCAGCCTCACATTGCACCTGCCAAGGAGGAACTCCCAAGGAGGGTTGCTGCGGCCCCCTAAGCCCCTGACTGCAATGCAGAACAAGAGACCTGCACTGAAAACCAAGCTCACATGTTAGGGCTGGTGTTTAATGCTACCTGTTTGCAATTGTGTATCTCCACCTGCACTAGGTTCTCTCTCTCTCTCTCTCTCTCTCTCTCTCTCTCTCTCTCTCTCTCTCTCTCTGTGTGTGTGTGTGTGTGTGTGTGTGTGTGTGTGTCTGTGTCTGTGCGTGCGTGCGTGCGTGCGTGCGTGTGTGTACCAGAGATCAATCCTGGGTGTTGTTCCCCAGGGGCCAAGCTTCTCTCACTAATTCAGCTAGGCTGGCTTGGCTGGTGGCAAGCCCCAGAGATGCTCCTGTGTTCACCTCTCCAGAGCTGGGATTACAAGCATGCACTGCCACATCTGACCTTTCTCCGGTCCCCATTTACTTTATTGTCTGATCCATCTCCTTAGCCCCTCCTGGGCCATACCTGTTCTCACCTTTCATCACAGTTAGCTCCCTCGGGGCCCGGTTTTGGCCAGCTACTGACTTCACATTCCCAAAGCACAGAGACACCTCAAGATGCATTCGTGCACTGACCTCTGCTTTCTGGCGGAGGGCTCCCCTTCCCAAGCTGTGTTTAATCATCCCCCCAAATAAGCTGAAAGCTTTTCAAAGACACCAAAGCTTAGTGCTCTTGATCAAATCACGAGAACCCTGCAGGCTCCAGCTCGACTGCCTCTGCCAAGACTGTCTTCATTTTTGAATTTGTCTTTAGTACTATGCGAGTGTGTGTGTGCAGGACTAGGGGACACGCTACTGAGCGTGTGTAGAGGCCAGTAGACAGTTCTGTGGAGTGTCTTCTCTCCTCTATGTGGGATCTGCGGGTTGATCTCAGGTCACCAGGCGTGCACAGCAAGCACTTTACCCACTGAGTCTTCTTGCTGACTTGAGACTGTCTTCATTTTAATAACATGGCTTGGTGTCAAGCGCCAGTCCTTGAGCTTTGCTGATGGGACTTGCCCACTCGGCTTGCTTTTTCCATAGTCAAGCCCTCTGCATCAAAACCATTTCACTTCCGAGGTCAGCCCATGAGCCCTAACACTAGCCATGCCACCAAGCTGCCACCCCATGAAAAGACCCGCTTCCCTTTCCAAACCAGACCCTCTCTGCCTCCCTGCTCTTCCTGTAGCTCCCTAGGGCTGCAGAGTTGAGAGGCAGCCAGCTAGGAAAGGAGGGGAAAGTTCAGGAGAGGCCCAGCACACCGCCAGAAACTGGCACATGCCAGAGAAACTGCAATGAGGAAACCGTGTCCACCATATAAATCAAACAGTAAGACGTACCCAGGGATGACAGGCTTCTGAGTAACTGAATTATGCAAATGGGTTCTGTGCCCTAGGGAGTATTGCAACACAGCCCTGTAGCCCCATAGATGGGGAGCCAGATAGGTTGGTAGACAGGCAGACAAGACAACAGGCAGGCAGGTGACTCACCGTATACTGGCATGGCAAACAGGATGGCAAACAGGCTTGTTTTCATGGCAAAGAAAACATGAGGTTTACCTAATAACTGCTCGGCACAAAGCAAACAATTCCCTTCCTATTTTGTGCACGAATGCATGTGTCCAAATTGGTGTCCATCATTCTTTACCTTATTTGAGAAAGGGTCTCTCTCAGAGCCCAGAGCCCACCGATGTGGTGAGGCTGGTTAGCCAGTGAGCCCCAGGGATCCTCCTGTCTCTGTCTCTAATCCCAGGGTTAGAATTACCAATATGCACCACTGCTCCCGGCTTTTATGTTAGTGCTGGGACCTGGACTCAGGTCCTCATGCTTGCACGGCAAGCACTTAACTCACTGGGCCATCTCCTCAGCCCAGGGCTTTTTCCTTTTCTTTTTTTGACAGGGTCTATGAGGCCCTGCCTGGCCTGACACTCACAGAGATCCACCTTCTGTTGACCAAGTGGGATTAAAGGCATGGGTCACCTGCCATATGTTTTTATTATCATTATTAATTTGTTTTACATCCATCAGCTCATTAAATTCTAACTACAACTCTAATTAATGAATCCATGGCTGTCCCCATTCACTGATGAGGAAAACAAGACTTAGATGTCAAACACTTTCATAAGGTCACAGCCACCCAACTGTAAAGCAGGAATCAGGTCCAGGCTCAGCTCCAACGGGCATGTCCTTACCTTTCAATGTGCAGTGGCAGCTGTGACAGCAAAGGCCAGCAAAAGATTCCTGCAGTTGCAACACACATTGGCTATGTCACTGCTGTAGCCAAAATGATAGATGGCAGCCAGCAGGAAAACTCAATTATTACAAATGAGGACCAAGGCTAATAACTCTTATCAGGATGACCTAGGTGCCCACCAGAATTGCATGATTCACCGACAGGCAGATGCAGGCTCTGCCTGCAGCTCTAATCCCTCACCAGCTGTCCATCTTAACTAGAAGTAAACAACCTCTGGAAATCCTTAGAGAAAGGGTTACCCACAGGAAGTGGCACCTTAACAGAATTCCAGGCAGGGCATCCAGGAACATGGCAGGCATCCCTCCCTAGGGACAGCACCAGGCTGAGGAGCTCTGGGCCCTGTCCCTGAACGGATGCTGCTGGTGGGGTCTAACTTCTGGGGGTGTTCTGCTCCGCTAAACAGAAACGACTACAGCCGGGCAGTGGTGGCGCACGCCTTTAATCCCAGCACTTGAGAGGCAGAGCCAGGTGGATTTCTAAGTTCGAGGCCAGCCTGGTCTACAGAGTGAGTTCCAGGACAGCCAAGGCTACACAGAGAAACCCTGTCTCGAAAAACAAACAAACAAACAAACAAATAAGTCCAGGACAACCAGGGCCATTACACACACACACACACACACACACACACACACACACACTTACTTCTGTTTCAAAGAAAAAAATAAAGCTGAAGAGTAATTGAAGAGGGCATCGCCTGTAGCCTCTGGGCTACATACACATGTGAAATGTACACACATATCAAAAATAAAAAAAGAAACTTAAAAACTTGAGTACGACTGCCAATCCAGATGCAAACAAACCGCTTGCACCTTGTGCCTTCTGTGGGCTCGGAGTACAAGGAAGGTGAAGGAACGCTTTCGTACATTTTCAGTTGCTGTAACAGAGTTGCCGAGGGCAGGTATTTTATATGTATGGGTCTCATTTCTAGGTCCAGAGACTGGAGAGTTCAGGATCACTCTTTCTAGGTGAGGGCCTTGCTATGCCCTTGGATGGGAGAAGGCACTGGGGTGGTAGAAGCCTGGACAACAGTGGAAGCAAGCGCGGAGAGGAGAGAAAGCGTGCCCAAGGCTCTGTACCTATGAGAACTAATCCAATCCAAGAACTAATCCAGACCAAGACACTAGACCACCTGCTTGAAAGACTCCACCTTGAAAACTGTCACGTTGACTACGAGATTTCAATTTTGTTGCTGCTGTTATATTAGTGTATGGGTGAAGGGTTCACAGGAACTCACTGTGAAAAGTTATACCTGGAATTCATGCCTGAACAGTCTTCATTTGCATTATGTAATTCAGCCATTGGTGACTTTCCCACAGTGTGGTACATCACCATAAACAATTGGCATTGTTTGGCTGGACACAGTAGTTCAGATCAGGTCAGAAAACAAATTTTGGTTTATGGCCATACCATTTTATTTTATTGTATTTTTAAATGTTTTTTTAAGGATTTATTTATTTTATATATGAGAGTACATTGTTGCTGTCTACAGACACACCAGAAGAGGGCATCGGATCCCATTACAGATGGTTGTGAGCCACCATGTGGTTGCTGGGAATTGAACTCAGGACCTCTGGAAGAGCAGTCAGTGCTCTTAACCACTGAGTCATCTCTCCAGCCCTGGCCATACCATTTTAAACAGTCTGATTTTAAAAGAAGCTAAGCAGGGTCAGACCTGGTTAGTATTTGGATGGTAAAAATAAAATTTCAATCTATTTTCAATTCAGTCTACATCCCCCTAAAAATAACAACAGAACTCCCACCTACCACACATTGCAAAAACTCAAGCTGGACAAGATGCTGAATAGTTCCATCTCCAGCACTGGGGAGCTGAAGGCAACAGGATCATAAATTCAAAGGCATCCAGGGCTGCAAAGCCAGCCTAGGCTACAATGAGATCCTGTCTCAATTTAAAATAATAACAATAATAATGAAATAAAAGCTGGGTGTGGTGGTAATCCTAGGAGGCAGAAGGATCACTATACATTTGGGGCCAGCCTGGTCTACATCTCCAGTTCCAAGCCAGCCAGAGCTTCTTAGTAAGACCCCATTTCAAAAAGAAAAGTTCCAAGTAAAGCAAAGTCCAATTTAGGCTGTAAACTGCACCACATCATTAAGAACTGGCAATCAGAGAAATGTGACTTTGGCAAAATAGATTTACGGGAAGCCACCAAAGGACACACTTCTAAAGGAAATAACCAGGACTGGGGATATGGCTCAGTTGACAGAGTGCTTGCCTAGCATGCAGGAAGCAGTAACAATCCCTGCATCTCCAACACCGAGAAAGCAGGCTTGGTGGCACAGGCCTGTAATCCCAGCCTCTCCAACACCGAGAAAGCATTGTCCTCAACTACATAGTGAGTTTAAGCTCAGCATGCATAAATGAGACTGCCTCAAAAAAATACAAAACAAAATAATAAAGGGGACCAGCAAGATGGTTCGGCAGGAGAAAGGCTCTTGCTACCAAGTCAACATGAGTTCAGTCGTCAAGAGACCCACACAGGAGAGAGAGAGAACCAAGTCCCACAAACTGTCCTCTGACCTCCTCACTAGCATGTGCACATGACCCGCGATGTTCTGATTTATAGGGGTAGGAATCACATGCCACAGGCCACCTCCAGGTAGAAAATGCTGTTAGATGGGGCTGGAGACATGGCTTAGGGGTTAAGAATGTCTACTGCTTGCAGAAAACCAGAGTTCAGTTTCCAGCACCAACATGGGGCAGCTCACAATCACCTCTAACTCCTTCTAGAATACCAACCTCCTTAGACTCAGAGGTCAGTGCACTTGAGCAGTGCACACCCTCCCCGCCCCCCAACACACACAGAAGGGGAGGGGGAGAGGGGAAAGGGAGAAGGAGAGGGAGAGGGAGAGGAGAGGGAATATTAAAATAAATCTTTCTTTTTCTTTAAGGGCAGGATAAGTTCTCATTATATAGCTCTGGAACTAACTGTATATTCCAAGCTGACTTCTAACTCACAGCGATCTGTCTTCCTCTGCCTACAGAGCCCTGGGATTATAGCATGTACCAACATTCTGGAAAAATAAGTCAGCTGAAGGTGCAACTATCATCGATTGTGGTCTCCTGGACAAGTGGCAGGCCCTACACTCCTGAGGGCTTTCCCTGTGCTGAGTCCCACACTCCAACACACGAGTTCACCAAGAATCCTCATGGCCAGTCTCCATAAAGGGGGGAAGAAGAAGAAGAAGAAAGAAGAAGAAGAAGAAGAAGAAGAAGAAGAAGAAGAAGAAGAAGAAATACAGAGTCCATCCAATCTATTGCTTGTCACACCTTAGCAACATAAGGTCCTGTGAAGGGTCTCTGGTCCTCCTCACAGTTGTGGGGTCATGCTGAAGTCACCTAGGGTCACATGGGAGATGGCACTTCACCTCATTAGCCCCAGGAGAAAATCCAAAGTCAACCTCCTGCATTCACTTTCCATGGGATGTGTGGTGTTTTCAGGCATCAGGGACCAGGATGGAGCGAGACCGAGTGCCTGCTGCTCTTCAGAGGAGCAAGCACAATTCCCAGCACCCACCTCTGCAGCTTACAACTGCCTGTCTCCGGCCCCAGGGGAGCTGAGGCCTCCAGCCGCCAGAGGCACCAGAGGCATCTGAACTCAGGTGCACATAGAGACGCATAGCATATTCATAAATAAAAAAACATTAAAAATGTAGAAAGCACCGTGTGTGGTGGCCCACTTTAATCCCAACACTTTGGAGGGAGAGACAGGTAGATCTCTGTGAGTTCAAGATCAGCCTGGTCTATGTAGCAAGTTCCAGGCTAGTAAAGGCTATATACATAGTGAGCCTGTGGGGGCAGGGGAGGGGCGGAGAAAAAATAAATCCTTTTTTTAAAAAAGGCATTCTAAAGTTCAAGATTGTGCATAGGTCATACTCTGGGAAGACAAGGCTGGCCTCAAACTTAAGAGATCAGCCTATCTTTGCCACCTGAATGCTAAGACTGAGGTCTCACTTCTAATTGGAGTCTCCTGGGACTCAAGGGACATGAAAAAGCAGGTATCAGAGCTGCCATTCTACAGGGAAGGAAATGAACACCCAGACATGCCCACATCTCACTGTCAGTCTAGGTGTGCACTAAGAGCCCCTCTCTGTGACAGCAGGTGACTTGGGCCTAGCTGAGAGAGTGGCTACAACCCAAATCTGGGTTCACTTCCAGGGCTATGGCTCACTGACAAACATCAGCCTCTCTTGTACACTTTATCAGCACAGGGCAGTACAGAGCACCTGAGCGCTCATCAACTGAAGGATGCTACAGCGTGCAAACGTAGAACGGGCTCTTTAATTCAAGGCCACACTCTGCCATTCCAGCAGGAATCTGAGCGGTCAACACTTGTCCTTCAAGAAAGTGGGTGTCTGTCCTGGCTCTTTCCTCCAACCCTCACCCAGCTCAATGCTTCAGTGTCAGCATGGGGTACCTCAGCCTATCTTCTAACTCCGGCTAACATGGGCAGCTCATTCATTTCTTTTCAGATTACCTTCATAGACCCACAGGACGCAATGGGCTCCGGGGTTAGACCTTCCTTGTAGCCTTTTCAGGAGCAGCTGCTGGGAAGCTAGGGGTGAACACTTTAATAAACCAACCAGTTTCATAAAGGGCCAAGTTTTTAGCTGAAATGGAGGCAAGAGGATCAGAAGTTCAAGGTCAGCCTGGTCTACATAGTGAGTTTCAGGCTAGCCAGGACTACATGGTGAGACTCTTGTTTCAAGGGGGACAGGGTTGTGGGGGGTCACTTACTGTCCTTGTCCTTGTAGACATATAACTATCCCTTCAGGGCGTGATAACAAGGCATGTTAAATTCTCTATTCATGGCTTTACCCAAAGCCAAGGGAACCCTAAAAGAAGAGAAGTGGGTGTGGGCATAGTCACTGTAGAGAGCATGTGGCCTGGATGGGAATGGGGGTGTCAGGTAAGGCAGTCCAGAGCCACAGACCATGGAAGCTCACTAAGGCAGGGGCCCAACCACTTCCTCTAAGCCCTCCTTCTTGAGCATTAATTTCTAGGAGTGTAACCAGTGAAACTTCCAAAGCCCTCACTCCCTTAATATCAGTAGGCTGGATCAGTCCAGTGGAGAAAGGGCGCCCCAACCTGTCCTTCCTTCAGCAAGGGTTTGTATGCCTGCACAGGCTCAGGGAGACTGAGGAAGACAGAGTCTAGAGGGACTTAAGAAACAGAAGTGAGACTCAGCTCCTTGGACCACACACAGAGGAGAAAGGGACAGAAAGAGTATAGATGACCTTTGTGTTCCTAAGTGCCACAAGCCAGTGCATAACACCAGTGTATAACACCAGTGCATTAGCACCAGTGCATTACAGCAGTGCATTAACACCAGTGTATAACACCAGTACATAACACAAGTGCAATACAGCAGTGCATTACACCTGTGCATTAATACCAGTGCATTACAGCAGTGCATTAAACCAGTGTATAACACCCGTGCATTAACGCCAGTACATTACACCAGTGCATTAATACCAGTGTATAATAACACCAGTGTGTAACACCAGTGCATTACAGCAGTGCATTAACATCAGTGTATAACACCAGTGCATCACAGCAGTGCATTAACACCAGTGCATTAACGCCAGTGCATAACACCAGTGCATTAACACCATTTCATCACAACAGTGCATAATGCCAGCGCATCAACACCTGTGCATTAACACTAGTGCATTAATGCCAGTGCATTACGCCAGTGCATAACACCAGTACATAATGCAAGTGCATTACACCAGTGCATAACACAAGTGCATTACACCAGTGCATTAACATCAGTGTATTACACAGTATTTTTTCTTGTTTTTGAAACAGGTCTTATGTAGTCCATGCTAGCCCTAGACCAGGTATGTCACTGAGGCTGATGTTCAACTACTAATATTCTGTCTCCACCTACTAAGGGCTGGGATTATAGGCATGGACAGCCCAGTCTAATCCTGTGCTTGCTGTTTTTGGTTTGGTTTGTTTATTTTTTTTTTTTTTTGAGACAAGCCATGCAATCCTCCTGCCTCATACCATCCCCCAAACTCTAGGATTATAGGTGTTTTGTACCACACCAAGCTTCCCTTACATTTTTACCTAAATGGGTCTGTGTGCAACACGGTTGACACTCCTCAGAGGCAAGGTCAGCGGCCACTCTGTTTCCCAACCTTCCAAGTGGCAGTTACCCAGGTGTCGGGCGCTCAATGGGCAGCATGCCCACTGTTATTAACTTCTGATAAACATTCCTGAAGGTCAGAACAACTCGCACAAAAAGGGCAAAGGGTGGGCACTTCTCAGAACCAGACTGCCACATTACCTAAACAGGGCAAAACTGGCCTTAGCCCAGGGCCAGCGGGGACCCAATGTCCACCTCAATATTTGCATGGGGTTCAAGGTGAAGAGTACAAAAAGCAACAAATATTTGAAATCAACAAGTAGAACTTACTCCTTGTGTTAGGTAGGACATTAAAAAAAAAAAAACAACTTTGCAGTCTAAGTTTGGTTTAGCAAGTTCTTGTGTATACCACAAAGAACTCCAACTCAATGACAGTGGTAGCTGGCCTTAAGTCCGCCTCTCCTCTATCCTCCCCCCAAGGGCTAGATGGTACAGGTATACACCATCACAGTCCTGAAGGAACTGCAATAACTACCAAGTAAGGAGGTGACCGCAGGACACCCCATTTTCACCTCTTTAACTTTGCACAATATGCTGGTATTGCTTTTTACTTAAAACAAAAACATATATCTTGTTTACTTATGGTGGCGGTTGAGTACACGCTATAACACGTGTGCAGAAGTAGAGATCATTTTCACCCTCCGAGTTTATGGATCGAACTCAGGTTGTCAGTCTTGGCAGCAAGCTTTATTTTCCTCACAACAAAAATTCTTGCCATAAGAGCTTAAATTGGCATTAATTCAAGTGTGCAGTAATCCTTTCTTAAGCCTTCTAGGCGCGCCACCGGCTTAACACCTCCCTCCCTTTTTCTTCTTTTCTGAGCTGAGGATGGATCTTTGCCTGTTCCCAGGCTGTCCTTTAACTCCCAGATTTCCAGCGACTCTCCCTCCTTCAGGGGACTGGACATCTGCTAAACACACTTTAAAACGAGTCATCTTGGACTACCATTTTATTCGAAACTAATTCAAATGCAGACTTCCACCAGCCGCAAGACTCCGGCCTACCGATAAATATCTATACAGAGTGACTAAACATATTTTCTAATCAAAAAAAAAAAATCCACTCCCTTCAAACGGTCAAAGTACAGCATAGCCTTATGGCTCTAGCGGTCTGCAGAGCAAGACTGCCAGTTCAAGGCGCTGGGGAAGGGAAGGGCACGAGCAACCGCGGCTTCCCGCCCCGCCCCTTCCCCCCACCCGGCCGGGGTCACGTGACGGCTGAGAAAAGTAGGGGAAAGGTTACGGGAGCCCCGCCCCCGTGCCGGCGCGTCCGGGGCGCTCGGATCCTGTTCCACCGGCCGAGCCCACGCAGGCCTTCCGGAGCGACGCGTCGCCGCTGCCATCCCAGCGCGCCACCCCGGAGCCACAGGCCCGTTTTGTCCGAGGACAGATGTCGCTTACAGCAAAACAGCCAGCCGGCACCGTGCCTCAAAGGGTTTCACTGCGAAACCCAAGGGGGTTAAAACAAAGTAAAAATTACAGCGCTTTTATGAATGGGCAAAACGGGCAAGAGGAATCAGGGTTGGGTAAGCTCCGGCCAGCGCCCTAAACTCCCGAGAGATCCAGGCCTGTCCGTTCCGTGACCACTGGGTCAGGGCCAAGCGCAGCGGCGGCGGAAGGGAGGCGTTCCGTCCCTCATCTGCAGTCAGGTGGCTTTCTAGCTCAAACTCGAAAGGTTTTGTGCAGGAAGCCAGCCGCTCCGGCCACTTTTGATACAAAACCTGACCGGGGCTTGATTCCAGAGACGGTTAAGGGGAGTTCAAAGCCGGGCGTGGTGGTGCACGCCTATAATCACAGCACTTGGGGGTAGGTGCAGGAAGGAGATCAGGGTTCAAAGCCAACCTTGGGTACAGAGCAGGCTGGAGGCCAGCCTGTGTTACAGCAGACTCATCTCAATTCTTAAAAGAGTAAATAAGTAGATAAAAGAGAAAATTCAAGTGTAAAGTTAAGACTAACGAAGCGCCATAGTTAAGAAACCAATAATTTACATGACAAAAGAGCTCTTGGTGCTGCCGCAACACCAGTCCAGCCAAAGACTCGGAGTGCGGACGCTGCCCAGACCTACCTACTGCTCTGCACTGCTCCGGAGTGCAGTCCTCGGCGCACCACAGTCCTCTGCTTTACGTCCTCACTGAGCCCTGAGTCGACCCACTGGGGGGGTGGGGGTGGTGATGTATGCTTGCTGGCACAAATAAAAGGCCAAAGCTGTGTTTTAGTCATTTGGCTTGCGGTTTTGACAGAGATAAACACGCTTGAATATCAGGAACGACCAGAAACCAGACGCCTGTGCGACAAAATGCTGTAACTAAATACGCGTTCCGAAATCTAAACTCACTTTCATTTTATTTGCGAACTTCCAAAGTTAGCAGTTTCCGACTAAAATCTGTCTTTGGACAACTATTTGAATGCTCGGAACAGAAAGGAGCCTAGAGAGAGTCGGCCCAGAGTTGAGAGCACTGAGCTTGATTGCGTCTAGCCTGGTTCACACTAGGAACTTTTTAACTCCTTAAAAACGTGAGCATTCATCTGTATTCTGTGACCGCAACGAAAACCAGACTCGATTCACAATAAGAAGAGGAAGAAAAACGAAGGGTACCGGCTGTTAGGGCACCGCGGGGCTGCTCAGACCTCGCCGTCCAGCTGTCCCAGGCCAAGTTCGCCCAGGCCAGGTCACGTGACGCCCCCACCCTCCCGGGCTCCGGTCCCGGCGCGACCTTGGGCAGTGACTGGACACCCCCCTGCCCTTGAATCCTGGGCAAAACAGCGGGTGAGGGGTGCGAAACACTTATTAAGTCTTTGCGCCAAGGGTGTGTCCCGAAGGCTGTACTGCAGGGACCCGCACGGGGAGAGGGCACCGGCCACCTGCCAAGTCCCCTGGCGGAGCATCCTTCCTACCGAGCCCGACCCTCACGGACCCCGAGAACCAATCCACCTGCAGAGTGGCAGGTGGAAAGGGCTCGCCTTCCACACTGGCCCCAAGCCACCCGCGGAGTGGGAAGTGAGAAGGGGTCAGAAGGGGAGTTGACGCCCCTACTAGTCAGGGACCAAGGAGTCATGCCTAATCCTGAGCATCCTTCACAGGGCAATGAAGACCCCAAACCCACGCGGTGAGAGAATCCACCGTGGGGCGGGACACCAAGAACCGAGGTCCCACGCGTCCGGAGCGGAGGCATCTTGCCCAGTCTGAGGACCAAGCATCTTTCCTCCCGTCCCGGGATCCCCAGACCCGTCACTGCGCAGGGGAGGGTGCCCTCAGCTTCTCCAAGGCGCAGCTCCAATGCGTACCCTACGGGCACAGTCTGGGTCTCCCTCCGCGCTCCCAAGGATGACTGACACCCGCGCGCCCAGCCCAGGGCGGTGCCGCAGCGCTGCCCTCGCGGTGTCTTACCGAGTCTGCGGACGGCGGCGGCGGAATGAGCGAGCGGAGTCCGGGTCCGGGCGGGCGAGGCCAGGCGCACCGACGCGCGCCGCGGGTGATTGGCTGAGCAGGACCCGGCTGCGGCGCGAGCGGGGCGGGGCGGGGCCTGGATGGGGCGGGGCTGCCGGGAGGCGTTCAGTAACCGAGGCTAGGACCCGAGCTTGCCAACAGCAGACCGAGGACAACATTCCTTACCTTGCGAGCCTCAGTTTCTTCATCTACAAAAAGGGCCAACTCATTAAAGCCATGTCCATAAAAGCTCTTTGCATCATGCCTGGCTTACACTCGCGGTTTACACTAACCGGCACATAAACTTCTCTGCAACCCTGCGGGGGTTATGATGTTTCTGCTCCAGACTTTTTGGTTGTTTGGTTGTTTGGCGGATTATTTTTAAAATGGGGGTGAGCGCTTGGCGGGAAAAGGAACGGCTTGCCTACCATCACGGAATAAAGAAGTAAGCCCAAGTCCCAAGCCTGAGTAACAGATGTTTGTCATCCTGGGGCAGGTTGGCTCCAGAAGCTAACACACTCATAGTCTCCCTGGGATAAAATCGTCAGGGTTAAAAAAACAAAAAACAAACAACCCCCCCCCC
>JADRCD010204674.1:0-21952 GCA_019843815.1 Montemys delectorum | reverse complement strand
TATATATATATACATATATATGTGTGTGTGAGTGTGTGTATATGTGTGAGTGTATATATGTGTGTGTGATGTGTGTGACTGTGTATATGTGCGTGTGAGTGTGTATATATGTGTGTGTGAGTGTATGTATAAATATGTGTGTGAGTGAGTGTGTGTGTGTATATATATGTGTGTGTGTGAGAGTGTGTGTGTGTGTGTTTGTTGAAATACAGCACATCAATCAGCTCACTCAGGCTCTCACACAAACTCCACAAGGTCACTCTCCTCTGGTCCAGGAATCCTCACTAGGCCTCTAAGTTTGCTCACACCGAGCTTCAGCCCTTTGCCTAGTCAAACACCTCCCCAATCCAAATAGATTCTTTCCATGACCTTAGAAATTATGGCTTCCTGTGGGAGAGCCCAGACCAGTCTGTGGTCTCTGTTCCTTCGCTTTCAGAAAATAGAGGTGAAACCATTTTGCCAATACCCCCAGCCCCCACCCCCACACCTCTGTTGGTGGTAACTCCAATGGAAACACTTTCTGGCTGCCCATGAGAGGTTGTTTGTAGTTTGGTACTTTGGGGGAACTGAGCAAGCAGCCCTTCCCATAGCCTTGGCTTCCTGTTAAGGCTACCCTCATTACATCCCATCATCTTTGCTGAGACCAGTGATGTACAGACTCTGAAACTCATTTTTTCACCCCTGGAGTTAGAGGTTCAAAAACAACAAACCACTTATTCCAGACAATACAGAGCGAGCGTGTGGTGGGAACTGAGGTCCCCTCAAGGTGCTGAAGAACCTAGAACCTGCTTGGGAGTGGCTGGAAAGGAGATGAGAACCTGGCATCCCAATAGGGGACAGTGTTGGCCCACTCCTGGCAGAGATTCTTGAAAGTTCAACTAGGGGATCAAGGAGAATGGAAAGGCTGACCTTCAGAGCAGCAACCTTTGGCTTCCGGGTGTGATCCTTTGCACAGAGAATACTCGGTTCCCACCCTTGACTCCATGGGGTTCCTAGTCCCAGTGTCCGTGGGAATCCCTGGGCTTCCTTCTTGACTTTGGTGCCTACACAGGTAGGTCACAGTGCGCCTATCCCTTAGCACCTAAGCAAGTGCTGCCAGCAGCCAAACGGCCAGCAACTTTCTCACCCTCTGTGCAGTCTCAACTGCTGCCTTCAGCCCTAAGCTGAAGCGCCACTAATTGGCCCAGTCAATGAAACAAACTATCGAGTTAGATTTCTGGAGAAAAAGTGGCATCGTCTTTGTATGTATTGTGTCTGGACATACAAAGTGTCCCCGGGACAGGGGGATAGCTCGCAGAGAAAAAGTGAAAGAAAGCTACCATCCAGGTCTGACAAACCGACAAACTTCTGTGCAGACAGGCTGCGAAGCTCCAGCCGCTCCATTCCGGAAGCAGTGAAAAACAGCATCACCGGAGGAGACAACGAAACTTCCAAGAAAGGGATGTGTATGTGAGTGTGTGTGTGTGTGTGTGTGTGTGTGTGTGTGTGTGTATGTGTATGTGTGTGTGTGTGTAGGAATTGCCAAAGGGATTGGGGGAAGATTCTACTGGATCCCTCACTCATACTGTGAAATCTGAATTTAGTGCGTCCCAGCACACCACAGGCACAAAACCGAGACACAACGGGCCTATGCGCTTTGAGGACGGAAAGGTGCCCGACAGACACTGAGAATCCTAGTAACAGTTAAAGGGATACCAACAAGCCCTATCCCCACACTGAAGAGCAGGAATCCGGATACCCGGTTTTGTAGGTCGAACTGCACCGTTGACCAGGTCAGGCTCACTGAAGATGCTCCTAATTGTTTGTTAGGTAAAAGAGCCTCTAAAAAATGAGCCCTTTGGAATACCCCCGCCCTGCCTCCGCTGCTGCCTTGGCCGCCTACTAAATTGCTCCTTTCTACATGGGGAAACGAAGTTCAGGGTGGGGTCTCCTACATTAAAGACCGAAAGGAACTAGGAGTTCACTTATTTTGGGTTTTAGACACGCAAGACAGAGTTATAGATTTCTTGAGGCAAACAAGGAAACCTGGAATCGAAGCTCTTCCCAGTCCCTCCCCCTTTCCTGTCTACAGAAAACCCTTAAAAAGAGAAGGGGTGCAGAACCAGCAATTAAGAGGTTAAACAGCAGCCTAAGCCTGCCTGGAGGTCCTGGCCGCAGGCTCCTTCTTTCACAGCTCTTCTCTCCGTTCCCCCCAATCTACCCCCCCCCAACAGCTGGTTGTTGCTGGGCCTCTCCACACAGGGGGACTAGCTTCCAGGCTTTCAACCTCCCATGGGACCCTAGCTGTAAGGAAAGGGTCTCTGTACGTCAAGAGACAGAGCTTGGTCTCAAGGTGGAAGACCAAAGAAACCTGAAGGGCTCACACCCCCTACCTGACCCCCTGTGCCCAGTGTCGTGAGCCATGCAAAGCACAGGATCTTCAGCTAGTCTTTGGAACTCTAAGGCCCCTGCCCCCATCCCTAGAACTCTTTGTTCCCCACTCCCACAGCCAAAGAGAAAAGGAACGAGGACCAGGGTTTTTGGTCTTAGGAAAGTTGCTGGTTATCCACTGCTGAAGAGATTTCTCTTCAGGTCCTAGTGCCCCTGGGGCCACACAAGGAGAATCACACATTAGAGCAAATAGTAGGCACTGTCTATGTGAATGGGGAAAAACTGGGTAAGAACAGCAGAGAGAGAGGTCTTTGTCACTCCATATGCCTTACAACTGCAAATCGACAGCAACAAAAAAAAAGGGGGGGGGGGGCAGGCACAGCTTGACTGTGAAAGAAGCAGGTAGAGGAAGGACTTGTGGGGTCAGGTGGCCAGCCTTGGGGACTACGTGAGCATTACTACTCATTAGCTGAGTGACCTTATGGGGGGGGGCTTCAGTGTCCCCTCCTCTAACAAGGGGATGCTGACAGTATCATAAAGGATCACATATAGGATCGTATAGGATCACACAGCAGCTAAAGGGTTTGGCAGCCTCATTCTGCTCTCAATCTCTGGATGACCCTGGGCTTTTTGTTTCCTGGCACACAGGTTCTCTACTATATAATGGGCATAATGCTGTAGGAGGCCCGGGGGGGGGGGTCTAGAAGGCACCACCAGAAGGCCACAGAGCAACAGTTATGGGGAGGTAGATGAAGGAGCCTATAAGAACTGCTCTGGGGTGTGGTTGCTGATGGCAATGGGGAAAATGAATGCTCCAAAAAAAGAATGTTGACACCCACCACACACACACACACACACACACACACACACACACACCCCAAAATATTCTTCAGCTCTTGAGGGGATGTGTGGGGGGATGGTCTAAGCAAAAAAAAATTAAAGAGATTGAAATGAATCCTACTTCCCTGTTGATGATTTTCTGTTTCTGCCATGAGTAGGAGTAGATGGAGAATCAAGTTGAACTCACAATGGCCGTGAGTTCCCTGTTTGGAGAAAGAATTGGAAAAACAGAGGCAAAATATCCAGAAACCTAGCCAAGGGTACATAATGGAGGGACCAAGTGCTCCCCCCCCAACAAGTGCAAATCAGCTAGGAGCAGCACCAGACTCCCCTATCCCCCAATGCTTTGTAGCTTCTCTCCCTGTTGAACTTGGAGTTTTCTTCCTATCCTCTAACTTCTGAACCACCAACCCCCTGCCAATGGAGACTGAAAAAAACAAAACAAACAAACAAACACTACAAGATAAAGTTAGGGAAGGGGGAGGGGAGATAGAATCCAGGATAAAACCCTTCTGTGGGGACAAGGTCAGAGGTTAGAAGCTCTTGGGAGCCCAAAGCCCCTTCCTCAGAACCCTGGCCACTCTTCCTCACCAATCTCCTCAACCTCCTTGGAAGATCTTGCCTCCTTTTGGCAGAATACTTCAGTCCACACCCCATCGACCCTTGACCTCTGTTTCAGGAAACAGAGGCCTGCAGCAGCATAGTTGGCCTTCCCTAAGCCATCCTTCTTGATCGGGAACTCTGCCTCCCACACACCCTATCTGGGAAGAGTTTGTGTTGCTGCTCAGGCAGACAGACAATCGTCCTGTCCTGATGCTCTTTCTGCAGGCTTTCTCTTTCCTTTTCTTTGGTTTTATTGTTTTTGTTACTGGAGAGTCAGCTAGAGATGACTTATGCCTATATGGAGACCTGGCAGGGAGAGAAAGCATCAGAAAAAAAAATCCACAAAATTCAAAATCCTACCTTCATTTTGGACAAAGTGAGCTTTTAGTCACTTGACTTCCCTTCTTAACTTGGCACCTGGCATGCTTTTTTTGAGATCTCCTCTCATTGGCAAAGGGTTATCAATCAGAACCTTTTCCCAGAAATGACCCGGCTGGGCAGGTGGGCTCAGCTCTCCAGGCTGCCTGTGGAAATGCCCTCACAGGTTCATGCCTGGTGCCCACCCTGCCAATGATCATAATAGTGATAACTGAAGCCTTCACATTCACGGCCATTTATGAGCCTTTGTGGAGACTGCTCACTCTTGGTGGCCTCCTTGGCAGTTCAGAGAGACTATCTTGGGAAAAATACCCAGGGCAGGGATGCTGTGACTCGCCCAAGGTCGTAATTAGCCCCACAGAGTTCTGTCTCCTGCCTCTGCCCAGGTTGGCTGCACATGGCATCCACCACAGCAGTGCAGTGGACTGAGGAGTTAGTGGAGGCTATCAACGATGGAATCAAGAGCCTAGTTTTGACTAGTCCTCTAAGGTCTCATAAAACATCCCATTCAAGAAGTCTCAACCATCCTGGAGATAAATGGAAAGGAATTTGGACAAAGGATAAAGCTGCCTAGGCTTTTGTCATAAGAAAAAACAAGCCGGGCAGTGGTGGCACATGCCTTTAATCCCAGCATTAGGAAGGCAGAGACAGGTGGATTTCTGAGCTTGAGGCCAGCCTGGTCTACAGAGTGAGTTCCAGGATAGCCAGGGCTACACAGAGAAACCCTGTCTGGAAAAACCAAACCAAACCAAACCAAACAAACAAAAACCCTCAAACCAAAACAAACAAACAAAAGCACAAGGAATGGATCTGCTCAGTTTTATCCTTTGGAGGAAGGACACTATCTTGAGGTCCTTGACAGCTGCCACATCCAAAAGGATCCCCACCCGACCCCCAACAGTGTCTCTAATCCCTAATCAAAGTTAGGCCTAGAGTAGAAGGTGACTAGAAAATGCTGGTACTATCCATTTCCTGCCTAAACTAAGCCAATGAAACATCAGAGGAGACAGTAGGAGGAGACCTCATACTCCTGCTTACACATCACACACACAACAACCTCTGTTTGTGTACAAGTACAACAGTTGTCAGCCAAAAGATACATCTTCACACCACACCCTTCACTACCAGAGGTGGAGAATGACGTTAGCATCCTTTCATCCCATCTTGCCCGCCCAAGTGTTCCCTGCTCTGAGCAAGTTGCAAGCCACACACACACACACACACACACACACACACACACACACACTTTCAGCATTCACATGTAAGACCTATACTCTCAACACTCCCAACAGGAATAGAAAGACACATTTTTTCCTATAAAGGAACATACCCACTGTCCATGTGCCCTGATCCTCCTCTGTAACCCTTCGTTGCCACTGCAGATTCCAGACCATATAGACATACATGCTCTTTGAACACAGAGTCCAAGGACCCGCAGGCAGAACACCCTATTCCCATGACAAGGGCTTGCCTCTCCTGGTTTCTGCAGTCACACCTACTAACTTCTTCCTAGGTTCAGGAGTTCTTTCTAGGGCCCTGGAGGTTCAAAGAAGGTGAGTGAGGGTCGCCACACACATTCCCTGACTCACAAGCTTTCTGGGGCTGACGTCTTCTCCGGAAGACTGAGTCATGACTTCTCTCTAAGAAGTGTGTGTGTTTGTGTGTGTGTGTGTGTGTGTGTGTGTGTGTGTGTGTGTGTGTGTGTGTGTAGAAATGCATACCACAGGGTAGCTTTCTCCACTTCCGGAGAAAGCATTTAGAAGAAGGCGCTGCTTCTTGCTCTGAAGAACCAGTTCTATACCATTCTCCAGCAGACTCGCGGCTTCCCGCCTAGATCTGACAAATCCTTCACGGAGGCCCCTGGGCACTGCTGTGACCTAGACCTAATGACCCGGTCAGTGGGCTCCTGATGAGTGGCTAGAAGTTAGGCTCCTGCAAGATATTGAGCGGCTAGGGCCAGGCGGAACCGTGAAACCAGGGAAGATAGCTTCTGAGCTACGGAGAACACGATTTATCGCGGCGCAGTGAAGCCCAGTGGAATGCAACACGTCTCTCTGAGAGCTGGTCCTGAAGGCCCAAAGTTAGAACCTAGACCTAGGCAGGGCTGAAGCCTGGGCAGAAACGGTGTCCCGGCAGTGACGGGAACCGGAGCCTGGGACCAAGGCATGTCCCCAGATTTAAACAGCGACCACGGCAAAGGCGAAGGTAGAGATCGACGTTGGTGCTTAGGACTAAGCGCTAGGATCTGAGCTAGCGCCGGAGTCAGATGTGGCAGTTGGCGCTTGGGGCTGGAGCATATCTGAGCCCAAAATTGAAAGCAGAGCGAAGCTAGGAGAGTCCTGAGCCTAGTTTAGGATCCCTCCCAGGACAGGCTGCAGCACAACTGGAGTTCAAGTTGGAACCAGAGCTCAGTTCACTAGAGATGCAACGGCATGGCTACTAGGATGAGAATTATCCGGGCCAGCGCCTCGGGCGTCAAAGCTCAACAGCTCACAACTGGTGCCCGGGGCTCGGAAAAGATCAGAGGTAGAACCAGAGCCACGGCCAGGGCCTGTCAGATCGCAGGAACCCGAGGCAGATCGCCCGCCAGAACTCCGGCTGGCACTGGCGCTCCCTTCTGTGTAAGACGTGCAGAGTAGGAGGGCCGGGCCAGTGCGCTGAGCCGCGCTGTGCACTCCGAACCGCGGAGCTCAGGAATTGGAGACCACAGGCCACACAAGTGGCCTAGGCACGCGTGGGCAAGGCCTTCATGCTCCAGCACTTGCTGGCGGGACGGCCGCAGCCTACCTGAAGTAGTCCATCTTGCAGTAGATCTCCTTGTTCTTGATGTAGCAGCTATTCTGCTGCCTCAGCGATGTGCGACACACGGAGCACTCGAGGCACCGCACGTGCCAGATGAGGTTGTTGACCTGGGGAGGGGGCGGAGGTGGGGGGTCGGCTCGGCGCGGGCCTCGTTCACGCCCGCCCCCAGCCTCCCCAGCCTCATTTGCAGAGGCACCGAGAGAGACACTGAAGCTCAGAAGGGGCGTATGGCTTCCCTACTTTTCTTCTATAATACAGAAGCCCAAGGAAATTGAGAGACAGCCTTCCATGCTCTTGTTGGAACCGGGGCAAACGGAGACCTCCCACACTTGCCCAAAGCTGCGCGATCCGTGAGCGGTTGAACTGGGAGGCCGAGTACAATGGACCCGGCAAGGTCATGGCTTCCCTTCAGCTCTTGGGGCTACAACCCACACCCGTGGGCATGCAGGCAACACCTACGCTGACTCACCTTGAGCAGATACCGGTCCAGGATCTCGAGACCGCAACTGGAGCAGATATTCTTGCCAGCAGACGGCACGGAAGAGGCGGCAGAGGGAGGCGAGCAGACAGACGGTGTGCTGGGCGTACATGGGGAGGCTCTACCTTCGTCCTTGTCCAGAGCGCCTGCCAAGGCCTCGGCGTCTGACTGAGCCTGAAATGCGAGAGAGGAACAGCGAAGCGCTTAGCCGAGATTCAGAGCTGCTGCCGTAAAGACGAATCTGGTTCCCTTGCGCACCGACTGACAACGAAATGTGCCAGGGATGTCTCGCCCTAGGCTGCAGTACAAGAATGAAAGGACCTATTGGAGAAGAAGGGACGACCCCCCACCCCCAACTTTTAACACAGCGCATCCTGGGTGCAGGAAGTAGCCAAAGCTCACATTCCAGGCCAGAAAAACCAAGACTCAACCAGAGGCGGCTCCTATCGGCAATTTTCCAGTGCAGGGGTAGAGGTTGGTAGCCGGAAGGCTGAGCCAGAAGCCCTGGCCTGTGATGTTGGGGGGACTCGGGGCCGAAAGCAGGGCCGAAAGGACTCACCATGGCAGGCGGCGCGGTCCCTTCAAGACAGCGGGTGGTCGCTTTGCAGCCGGACCCTGGCTGGGCCATCACCTGGGGGAGGGGGAGGGAATGCAGGCGACGGCGGCTGCTGAACTGGCTCGGAGCTGTCAGAGCCCAGCGCCTCCCCTCGCCTGTTATATAAACCGGCGCTGAACAATGAGTCCTAACTTTGTAGTGGGCATTTAAAGCCCTTCCCCACAAAAGCGGTGTCTCTCTAATGAAGCAATTTGAATTTGGATTGGGTTTTTTTTCCCTCTCTCTCCCCCTCTCCCTGCACTTAACCCGTGGCTCTTGAAGTAATCGCTTAGTTCCTTTGCAATCCAAGCCTCTGAGGGGGAAAAAAAACACGCGCACACACACAAACTACCTGCAATTAGAAATTGTCGTGAATGCCCAAGATAAGAGGTAGCCAGAGTGTCAATTCCAACTGTCAATCAGTGAGATCCATCAGGCCGCCCAAAGAATTGCAAATTTGATTTTTTAATGGTAGTAATTAAAAATCGAATTTTTTCTCCCTCCGCCCCCTCCCTTCTCCTACTCTCGGTACAAAATGCAAAAAGGAGAAAAGAGAGAAAGAAAGAAAATAAAAAGGAGATGGGGGTGGTGGTGGTGGTAGTGGTGGTGGTGGTTGAGAAAATAAAACCCAGAGCGCTGGGAGCATCCGCCCGCCCGCCCGCTCGACGCGCGCCGGGAAATTGAAGCGGGGATATTGACACCGATTCAAACGCCTTTGGAGGGCCAGTCCAACGGAAGCCCCAAGCCAAAGAGGGCGAGATCGGCGAGTGAAATGAGGCCCAAAGGAGAAAAGAGAGGCCTCTTGGAGGAGGAAAGAGAACCCTCCAGACTCTTGGAGCGCCCGGGACCGGCCCTTCATCGAGATCCTCAGCGTTGCGCCGGCACAACCTCTGGCGCATCGGCGCTATCAGCGTCTATTCAGACGGACAATACTGGCCTCGCCTCCTCTTGATTCGCCTATGTCTTTGCTAAATCGCTTTTTGAGAAATTCCTCCAACATTTGCATAATGTGTTCCCGCTTTCCGCGACCCCCCACCCCCGCCTGCCCGCTAGCGCGCTCACACACTTGCAGACACACTCTCCCGGGCTCACTCCCCACCCCTCCTCCCTGCTGCCGCCCGCCACGGGGCAGGGCCCGGTTGAATCCCGGCTCCCGCTGGCACCGGGATCCCGGACGCTCACCCACTCGCCTGCTTGCTCACCTGGTCCGTGGTGGGGCCGCCCTCCGCCGGCAACCGGCAGCCCTCGGGCAGCGCCGGGGCGGCGCTCTCATGCTTCCAGTACATGGGCCCGGGAGCGGAGGGCTTGGTGAGCTTGCAGTGCGAAGAGGGGGCGCTTGGAGTGGGGCCTCGGGCGTCCTGGGGGCAGAGGCTACTGCGAGAGCTGGAGAACCGAGGCTCCGGCCCGGCCGCCCCGGGCCCAGCCTCAGCCCCCCGCCCCCGGCCTGAGCGCAGTCCTGGCCTCCCTGGCTGCTGGCACCACTGCTTCTGAAGAAGGTCCCGACAAACTTGGAGAGGTCCCTGCAGCTGCCTCTGCGGCTGCCGCCTCCTCCTCTTCCTCCTCCTCCTCTTCCTCCTCCTCCTCCTCCTCCTCCTCCTCCTCCTCCTCCTCCTCCTCCTCTCCCTCCTCGTCGTCCTCCTCCCCTTCCAGCTGCGGCGACGACCGCCCTGTCTCTGGAGCCCCACTCCGTTCAAGATGAGTCATGCGTGACCAATCCCCTCCCCGCTAAGAAGAGCGAGACACTCCAAAGGAGGCAGAGACTCAGAGACATACACACACACAGAGACACACTGAAACTAGGCATTACAGGGAGACTCCTGGAACATGCTAACATACAAAGACACTGGCGGCCACAATTCTCACAGCTCCTACTGCTGCCTCTCCCTCAAGGGCACCCACCGCCCTCACACAACCGTTAGTAAGTGCGAGAGGAATCCATGGTCAGCCCATCTACAGGGCTGGATTCCACATGAAGCCACGTTCTGTTGATGCAGTGCTGAGCCGGGTATATTTGTGTACATATGGTCTCAAATGGTAACCTGCTCACACCAATCCCCCAGGTCCCAGACGTCGAAACACCCCTTAAACTCCTGCAAAAATATCCCTGCTTCATGACAACCAGCATTTGCACCAGCTTCTAAAGGCTGAATAGGATTGGGGTCAGGGCAGACTGTGGGAGGGTAGGTCCCCTGGGTTCTTTTAGAATGAATTACTTGGGACATCCACCTCCACTTCAAGATTTACCTAGTTACACTTTCTACCTTCTAGAGGGCTCTAAGGATAATGAGAGTTAGGGAAAGCCAAAGACCCAGACATTTAGATAGCAGGCACAACCCCCAAACACAGAACCCTCAAACTCAAAGGTCTGACACGGACACTGACTTATAGCCTCAGCCTTCTTCCTCACATACCAACTATGCCAGAGAAGTGTGCAAATCTGTGCCCTCTTCTCAAACACTGTGCACACCCAGACTTAGACCTAGTCCTGCATAGAGCCACCCACCCATCACACAGATTACCCTCTCCTTAATTGCCCTCATTTACAGATGTAAACAGCACCCCCTCAAATCATGCTTACACTTGTACACACGGCCCGTACTTGGAGTTCCCATGGAGCTCCAAGCCCTGTATAACCTCTGTTATGAGGCATCTCCTACCGTGCACTGCACTCTTATAGGTAGTGAGACAGGCACCAGGCTCAGGGGGAAGCAACACACACCTTTGCAAAGAACAGTGTTCCCAGGTGTCAGTCTCTGTCTACACAACTAGGCATAGCCAGAAACACACATAGACAACACATGACCGCAGTACTGAAAACCCACCTCCCACCCCTTAGAGACACGTATCTGCTCCTTCAGGCAGACACAACCCCAGCTAATGGCATTGGCCCTTGCATTCCAGTCATTTATTGCTCTTGGGCACACGCAGGCATTTAGAGAGAAGAAAAGACTGAATCTGAACTAGTCTTTTAGACTAAAGAGAACAGATACATCGTGGAAAGCAGGTGAGGTGTGTACATGCACACAAATGTACACACACACACTTCTATTCTTGGATGCTTTAATCCGAGCCAGGCATTAGAATGCTAAACATTTTACAGTTGTGATCTCAATTTCCTCTGTGAGGTACCATACCCTATCGGTACCCATGTTACCTGTTTTAACCTGAGGTTTAAAGAGATCATACCCATCATAGTGCCCTGTGGCTAATAATGGCCTGAGCCAAGAACTAAGACCAGATTCATCTACGGAGCTTATGACCTTGATTTCTGGGCTATACCCATGACTATGACCATTCACAGTGAGCATGTACACACACATGCTTTCCATGTTTTGCCAAAAGCCTGCATCTGCCTTCTGGTTCATGGGCAAATATGGAATAACAACAGTAGTGGTTAGTTCTCCCTCTCCCCTCTGCTCCCCTCCCCTCCCCTCTCCTTTTCCTTCCTCTCTAAGAAGCCTGGAGAGGCCAGAGGCTAGTGCAGACATAGTACATGATATGCATAGGAACCCAAAAAGACAAAGCTCTTGTTGCTCCCCCAAAACTTCTTAGGTAAGGGAAGACCACATGAAATTAAATGTTAGCTGAGATTTACACAATTTGGAGGACAGAAGACAGTGGTCCAGATAGAGAAATGATGGCAAAAGTCCAGGGGCTGAGCAAACAGGTGGTGCCACTGCTACGAGGAGGAGTGGGAAGTCCATGATCCCAGAGTAGTGACAATGACTACGTCAATGTCCACCATTTATGTGACTGAGCTCTGCTCCACATGCACCACCCTCTCATTCCTCCTGGCAACTCTAGAAAACTGATACAGTGCCCTTGTTTATTGGGATCTAGACTGAGTCCTGGAACTCTGAACAGAAACTTTTATCTGTATGCAGCTCCCCAACTGAATTTCTCACTAAATCCTCAGAAAAATCAAGACTAGATTAAGAGGCGTTGGACTCAGTTAGTACTGAAGTCCAAAGAGTGAGGGCAGCTTGCCACAGCACTGGTCTTAGCACCACCCCTTATTTTTAGGGGTGACAGATACTCTGTTCACTCCTTCAGCCTCAGTTTTCTCACCTGTTAGATGGGCATGACAACAGAGTCCGCCTCCTATGCACAGCCCCACTGAACAATAAGTCAAGATGTCTGTCACATAGAGACCAGCATATACATATTAGGGATCACTATGGCATGGACCCACCAGATCTAGAAGATACTACTTCAGATTCCTCATAACTTACCCAAGGAACCTGAACACCTATTAGTCTAGCTCAGAGCACACCCAACTTCAAAGACAAAAATGAAATCATGAAGTCTTCCTTCCCACAAATCCAGATTTCTGCTACAGAATGAGGCCAGATTGTCAAACTCGGAGAGTCTGTTCAGACTGGATAGTCTTTTTCCTCCTGCAGGAGACTGTGGGCAGGTCACTTTGCCTCTTAGAATTCTAGTTTCCCAACTTGCAAACGGGAGCTTATCATCCCTACACCTCACGGTTGGAGTGCTAACTAACCGCACATTAAACACTAATACTGTTACAAACGTTGACTTAATTCTGGAGCTGTGTTTAGTCAGCTCTTACTGGTCACTCACAGGACACAGTCGGTCATCTGGTCCTCTGAGGTGGATTTTGCTAGCCTCCCCCCACCTGAGACTCTGTCGTCCTCTAAGGTTTGGGCTTGAAAAGAAGCTTCATTAGTAACCGGATAATTCTGTGGGAGGCCCCCAGCAGCGGTTCCTCCCCGCCGGGAGTAATTCTAGGAAGGTAATGTGAGCTGGAGAGGCTGGAGACCCAGCTTCACATTTATTTACTCTGACAGCTAAATTGGTGAGCAAGGGGGAAATCAGATGAAAGCCATTTCAGAGTAAATACTAAATACAAAATTTAAACATTCAGGTCTTGACACACAGGGAGAGAGTAAATGGGAAGAGACAGAGGCAGCACACTCCTCTCCGGTCCAGGACCCTATTCCCACCTTGTCACCTTGCTGGACATTTCCTGTTGAGGAAAGGAACACAGACTGGGGTATGAACTGAATGACCCTTGGCCAGCAGCTTATCTTTCCTACTTGCTGTGCCCTTGGTGGTAAAATGTACAAGTTGTTTGACTCAGATGACCTAGGAAGTGATGGAGAGAACTTTGGACTCAGACAGACACCAAGATGAATCCTAGTCCAGCCACTTCCTGCTTGGGCGAACTTCGGGAAACTGAGTCAACTGTGGGAACATTATCAGTTTCAGAAGATTACACGAAATAAATGATTAATGTAAAGTATATTGCAAATGTCTACAGGTATAGTCACCCCAACTCTCCCAGTTTAAGCACCCACTGAGTAAACTTAGGCTGACAGATATTGATGAAGCTTTTACTTCATCCCAGGCTTCAGCCAGAGCCAGGATACACAGAGGAAGCTGACCTGGTCTCTGACGAAAAGGGCTTACAATCTTACTGAGAGAGAACAGTTAGGCTACAGTGTAACTTGGTGTAACAGGGAGTGCCCAGGGAGCAATGGAGCATTGCTCAGCTTGGCTTCAGAGTGGAGCACCAGGAAAGGCAGCATACAGGAGGTGATCTTTCGGGGAAGTATGAAGGGATGAGTTAGTGAGGTAGGCAAGAACTGAGGGAGGGTTGGATCAGGATGAAGGCTGGGGATGCCGACAGTGTGTACTGGTCATGTTTAGGAAAGGAGGTAGGTGGGAGATAAGGATGGAGGGGAGAGTGATGGGAAGTTTGTATTCATCATCAAAGTTTAGGTTGATGAACAGGCAGTTCCACTGTCTCTGCAGATCTGCAGGTCTGCATAGAATGGAGTCAAGGGTTCTGGTAGTTTGAGATGATACCCTAATTGTTACACACTACAATGTGTGGGTCTCTAAAGCAAGTGAGAAAGTTCCCCATCATAAAATAGGCACAAACTGAAAACCCACTTAAAAGTATTGGGATATTCTAGGAATCCAAGATATATCTTCAAGTTGAGAACTTGATACTGGGGCTGTTGAGATGGCTCGTTAGATTAAGGGACTTGTTGCCAAGCCTGATGCCTGAGTTCAATTCCTGAGATCATCATGGTGGAAAGAGAGAACTGATACCCTCATGCTGCTGACTGCCACACATAGACATGTACCCTCACAAACACATAACACACACATAATACACACAAACGTGCCAACACACACACACACACACAGACACAGAATGAGAAAATAAATGTAATGATGATGATGGTGACGACAATGATGATGACAACAACAGAAACTTGGCATTGTTCCAGTGTCTAGTAAGAACTCCCTCAGCCGAAGCCATCGTCATCACTTGGAATGTACAAAGAAGACTCTAGATCAGTGGAGTCATCCAGGACGAACCATCACCTGCTAGAGAGTTCTGCACTTACCACACTGTGCACAGTCAGCCTGCTCTACTCCATCAGTTCAGATGTAGACATCACTTCACTGGGAAGAAGACTTGCCTAGCACACTAAGGAGTATCAGCTTCAAAATATAAACTGCGAGGAGCCACCAAAGACCTTTAAGCATGAAAGTGACACAGTCATTTTGGGGGTTTGGAGAGATGGCAGGCTGATGACTTGGGCTACTACGGGGTGAGGTGATGAGGCAGCTGTAGGAAAAAAGAGGACTGGAAGAAGGAGTATAATGAATAAATATCTGGTTTGTTGCTGTGTCTAGTCACATACTATATACTTATCACTACATACAATACATCCATTCCTAAACCAGATTTACATGTTAAAATTGGGTATAGTGCTACATATTACATATATGTTATGTATTTTTATATACTGTATATATAGTGTTAGATATATATTATAATTTTATGCATCACACATGATTATATGGAATTATACTAAATATTTATACATATATTTTATATATGTGTGTGTATATATGTATATATATGTAAGTCTAGTGACATTATGTGTAACTTTACTATGTAGTGGAAAATGGCAAAGATAATTCTGGGGTTTTTAATTTCTAATTTTTTCTCTATCAGGTTGGACAATTAGGGATCGCGAGAAGGTTTAATGAACTGAGTTTTGGTCAGGGTATGGAGTAGGGAATACACATCAAGAGGAAGTCCTCTGAAGCAAAGCTGAAGCTGGAGAGGGGGGGGGGTGCTTCAGAGATGTCAGCCTGATATGAAAGCTGCAGGAGCTGCTGAGATTTCCCTAATGGGAAGAGTGGCCTTGTCTGCTTTCTGGGAGGTTCCTGGCCCATGATGTTTATTTTCCTTTCAGTGGTGATCATTGTTAAATGACAAAGCAGAATGTCTAATGATAAATGGTGAAATAGAGTTTAGTATTTAAGGAGCAGAGAGGTAGTGACTGCTTAGGGTCAACCTTTACAGATTTGTAGGAAGTTTGATTAGACAAGTGTTGGCTTCCGTAGGGACAGTGACAATGGCTCATGGATCTGGGAGGTTCTCTGCTTTGTTCTCTCCTGGGGCTAGGGGGCAGCACGTGGGGAGGCTGTAAAGGCACAGAAGTCTGCTTTGTTCTACTCCTACAGGTACCTAGACAAAGCTTACTGCCATAGCAGTTAAATCTCAAGCGCTCTTATGCTGACCATTTGCTCGCTCCATCCCACCCCTCCCCCTACCTATGCTCGACTTAAGTCCTTGGTTAGCACAGCCATTTTCTGGGAACTCATTATTCCCTCATCTCTGCCCCTACCTGTGGTAGAGATCTCGCCTCTGTTCTTGTTTTATTTATCATCGTATGTGATCAATGCGTTGGGAATAGACTCTTATCATCTTTATGGCCACAGTCTATGGCTATGGAATATGTTTCCTTAGCTGTGGGGAGGGGCAGGAACAGCTTCTCAAATAGTAGAGACTTTAGGGAGGAAAAGGTTACCTATCACTTTAGTGATCTTTCTTTTTCTCATTAATTAATTATTCACTTTATATCCCGATCACTGCCCTCCTTCCTCCTGGTCCCACCCTTACACAGTACCTTCCTCTATCCCTCTCCCCCTTCTCCTCTGAGAGGAGAGGGAAGGTCCCCCTGGGTCTTCAATGATGTTTCTGTCCTAGTCACAGGGCATATGGAAACATCAAATGTCATTCTGTGTAATCAATACTTCTAGTAAAAGTTGGACTGAAAGTGAAAGGAAAAAGGGAAAACCTGTGTCCTGTGTCCTGGGACAGATTCTCATTGGTCTAATTGTTTGAACCCAAGATTCAAATCTCTCTCCTCTCAAGACCACTAGGAAGAGCTAGCCCATGAAAGGGTCTAATCAAAAGGGAAACACAATCCAGAGACAGACTTCTGGACATATCATGTGAATACCTGAAATTTTTAGTTACACGAACCAGTAAAATTCATACTACAAGGTGGTTGGAACATTGCTTTTTGTCACATGAGCTGAAAGAATTCTGACTGGGACTGGAAACTAACTCCCGCAGATCTGATGCTAGTGTTCATATGGCTCAGCTCCCCCATGTGGCTAACAAGGAGGTTGCAGTCATTTGCAGTACAGTGATACTAGGTTGGTATAGACAATTTCCTATTCCAGAGGCAAATAAGAAACTAGTAACAGGAGGCTGGAGCAATGGCTGCTCTTCCAGAAGACAGGGTCTCAGTTCTCAGCACCCATGTACATGGCAGCTCACAGCTATCTGTAACACCAGTTCCAGAGGACTTGACAGTCTTCCGGCCTCTGAGGGCACTGCATGCACATGGTACACATACATGCAGGTAAAAACAAACAAACAAACAAACAAACAAAAAACCCAATACAAACAAAAAACCAACCCCGCCCCCATGCACATAATAGAGTGGAGAAAAGAGACAGCAATAGCATTCATTGCATACCATGGTGTCATCTGCTTCCTGTACTTTCTGTAGTTACTTACCATGGTGGTATCTATGGTTGTGGAATGAATATATTTCCTTGGAAGGAAGACATGTCCAATAACAGGGCCGTTTAGAGCAGATATGTATGTACTTCAGGTTTTGAGGACCCATGATTTTTTGTTGTAACCACTCAAATGTTGCTATAGTGAAAAGCGGCTTGAGATATTATGTATTGAGAATTCATGAGGACATCTGTGTTCTAATTAAAACTTCCTTGGACCCTGAAATTTGATTTTCATGTGCCACAAGATAATAGTCTTTGACTTTTTTCTTCAACCACTTACATTCGCAGCTGTACAAAAAGAGGCAGCGTGTGTCACTCTGCTGAGGCACCACCTACTTGGGGAGATGCTTGTAGGCTTGACATACTTAGATTCTACCTAAAACTCTTCTATTGTGCTGTTTGAAGTGCATAAAAAAGTACACGAGTTAGGCTACCTTATAGCTAAAGGAAAGAGGTTAATTTCAGCATAGTTCTGGAGGTCTACCAGTAGTCAAGGGATGGTATCTAATGATGGCCTTCTTACTGACAAGGGTTTTGAGGTTTACATATGAAGTATGCAAGATGAGTCACAGGGAGTAAGCATGAATCCATGCATCTACTGGTCCCCCTCCCCTTCCCTGTCCCTCTTCTTTTTCTATTTTTTTTTTTTCTTGAGACAGGATCTCACTATGTAGCTTTGGCTGGTTTGGAACTCACTATGTAGACCAGGCTGGCCTTGAAGTCACAGAAATCCACCTGCCTTCATATCCCAAGTGTTGGGATCCAAAGCATGAGCCACTACAGCTGGCTCAACTGTCTAACCCCTTATACTTCACAATGGGGGTTCAGCTCCATCACATGAACCCCTGAAGGACACACTGAAACCGTAACATCTATTGACTGTATGATCCTGTGTAAGACACATCACCTCTCTGGGTTTCCCTACTTTCTACCTGCATCATAAGGGAGTGACGTAGGATGGTCTCACAAGTCTCTTCAAGTTTCAAGCAACTGGGATCCTAGCATCTCATTCAGTGATTTCATTGAGCATGTGTTACACGATAGGCACTGTTTAAAAGTCTGGTGACATAGCAGTGACAACGTTCTTTCTTGAAGTCAACATTATATTTAAACAGAGGACAGATATCCAATTATATAGAATGTTGGGTAGTGGTGAGTTAGTTCTATTTAGAAAATAAGAAGTGGAGAGTGGCAGGGATATAATTTTGACGGGAGGCCAAGGACAGCCTCTTAATCACTGACACGTGAGGAGAGAAATGAGCAGATGGCATGGGCCCAAGAGCATCTCAGGCAACAGCAGCAGTTAATGGAACCTCTCAGGGAGTTGTTCCCTTGTACCCAAAGGAACAGGGAGGCCACTATGGCTGAGGACAATGACCAATGGGGCAAGAGGCCATATGGGAGATGGTAGTTAAGTATAAGTCATTTGAGACCATATAGATCTTTGGATTATATTCTAGATGTGACGGAAAGCCATCAAATGGTTATTTATTTAAACTTTAAAAAGACTTGCTATGGTGTGCAGGCTCTTCAAGACTTTCTGGACTTAAATGGTTCCATTTCTGCCTCTCAAGTAGCTATGACTACAGATACATGCTACTGTATATAGCTTGAGAATGACATTTCAAAAGAATTTTTTTTTGTTTTTGTTTTTTTTTTTTGTTTTTCAAGACAGGGTTTCTCTGTATAGCCCTGGCTGTCCTGGAATCACTTTGTAGACCAGGCTGGCCTCGAACTCAGAAATCCTCCTGTCTCTGCTTCCCAAGTGCTGGGATTAAAGGCGTGGACCACCACCGTCCGTCAAAAGAATTTTCAAAAAAGGCTTGTTGGGTCTTGTGACAAGATTTGTTAGCCCTGCTGCTTGAGGTCTGAGACACAAGTTCAAGGCCTACTTGGGTTATAGCACGAGATACTTTCTCAACATGAAAAAATAGGAAAGAGCTATATATGTAGTTCAAAGATAAGAGCACTTCTCTAGTGCATGCAAATCTCTGTGTTCAACTCCCTCAGTTCAAATCCTCTCGACAGAGGCAACTTCAGTGGTGGGAGGAAAATTAGCAAGGCATTGCAAGATGGATCAGATAGGAGCAAGAGAGAGAACTCAAGGACGATTTGTGGGGTTCAAATATTTTAAAGAACATGGTGATTACACACAGGAAATGTTTAACATTTAATTTATAAGGCAAGAATACCTTGCTCTTTTATGCACTAATATAAAAATCAGAAATGGATGGATGAATTTGGCAATTAGCTGCTCATCTTCGTAATAAGAGATAGGGTTGTAGAATGCAAGGCTTCATAAAACCAGGGCTTTCCTGATTTACAACATGCTTTGTGTAATGTCTCCTCAGGTGACCCTTCCCTTAAACACTAAGGTGCCAAGTGCAGAAATCCAACAGGTTAGAGTAATGCTATGTGTCTGAGGAAATGTCACACTTCCACCTTAGTATTCCCATCAACCCTCCACTCCGAAGTATTCCCATCAATTCTCCACTCAAATAAGTCAAAATTAAAAGTGAGATGATTTTGACAAATAGCAACCAAAGAATAATTTCAAAGTACAGATGATCTCTCAATAGTGTGGGCTAATCCTGTGACTGAAAGCTGCTTCTCATCAGAGTCTTTCAGCATGTTTATAATGTGCACATTCATTCTGTGAGAACTCCTACTTAGAGAGAAGGAATGTTCATGACACATGCAGGGACTTCAACCTCTCATTTTTCACTCAGCCACCTGTGCCAGGAGACCACTTAGTCCCCTTCCTCACCTCTAATGGCAAGGTTAGGCAGGCAAAGGGATGAAGAGACTTGGCCTGTCGAGCCTTCTGTAGAGAAGGCACTTGAAAGCAGCTACTGGCTAATTTGAGTAGAAACCAGTCTACCAGAGAACTGTGATCCAGGACGTGGATGAAAGAAGATAAGACCACATAGATACCGTCTTGCGTTTATTCACATAGAGGGGTAAGAATTGGTACAAATCATAGACATTGTTTAAATACAAATAAATAGTTCTAGATTCTAAAGAAACAACTCTAGATAATCCTAAGTATTCTCTAGGTTCCTATTAAAAATAGAAGGCTATTGGCATCAAATTCTACTCCACCACAACCCTTTGAGAACTTAAGGATGAAATGGTGACTTCTATATTCTAAGAAGCCACCAGACAAATGGGAGTCGGTGTTCCCACTTCCCTGAATGAGCTCCCAAGTGGAAGGAGAGTTTCCTGCATCACAGATACACACAACTGATAAATCTGGGACCTATTCAGTATCTAAAGAGAGCTAAAAAGACTGGCCTTGGGAAAAGCAGTAAGAATTCCTCTGAAGCAGTTCTGTGTATTCTGAAACCCCAGAGGTCAAGTCAAGTGTCTTAACCCCAGGAAGACTTGAGTCTCTACAACTCAAGCCATCATGGGTGGCACCTGTGGTGAGCGACAGTGATTTGCTCAGTGAAGAACGGTGCTGCTAATGAAACAGTCTGTCAGGCCTGGCACCAAAGTGATCAGCACTGAGCTGAAGGAACACATTCCCAAGGCTGTCTATGTATGTCTCTATACTACTATATTCATATGTCCAAACAGACAAAGATATCTGGAGAGAAGCATGCTGTCAGAATACCGTTCATTTTTAAGCCGTGCAGTCTTCCATAAGGACAGAACATGTGTGGCTTTATGTCTTGGTGCCTGAGCACTGGCTGCTGACTCCTGCTGCTCATGGCACTTTCCTTTTCAGGTGCAACAAGGTCACTCACCCGCTTCTTACAGCCCCATACAACTGTGAGAAAGTAATGGTTGACAATGACCAATACAGCAAACTTTAGGTTTTCAAAGAAATTCTGCTTTTCTATTTAGATTGATCATGATACAGTTCTAACTGGAATAACCTCATGCTATAAAACAATCTCATGCATAAGTGTATTAAAATCCAGGTTAGTAATAACATTTGGTATTACAGAAGGCAAGGTCATTCAGATTCAAAACCATGATTGCCAAAGAATAAAAGCTGGATTTCCAAATAGAGTATCTGTTGTGGTAAAAATGTTAAACGTGATTCTACACTTTGTTGACATAAACAATTTTAAGACAGACACCACATTTTCCTAATTGAGATTTGGAAATAATAAGCATAATTCTTAAACAGATTGCTACAACATTCACTCAAGGGATCAGCTGCTTTTTGCCAATTCTCTTTTTAGTCCAAGGATTTCTACAGTACATTCCCAAACACTTCTAAAAATGACTGTAAACGTCTCTTACTTCCCACCCACGACCTTATTTTTTGTTTATGTTGAAGAGATGTGTATACATAAAAATGTTAAAAGTTTTGGTGGCTGTTAATGAATTTAGTTTCCTGATTTAAATAACAACTTTGTATGCTTGTTTTTCTCTCTGGCACACTATGTTTCTGGAGTTACAAATCCAAACAAAGCAGCCAACTAGAGCATCTCAGTGTTCAATTCACAGTTTGGACACATTCCTATTTATTCTGGACGATGCTCAATTCCACACATAGTTCAGGGAAGACACATCCATATGAATACCCAAGTATGTTACGTCACTGGCCCTAATGAGAGACCGTGCTCTGTTGGTAGTACCATTCACATCTACAAAGTACAGCGGTGAAGGACTTCAGACGTGGAGACCATTTGCTTTTGTTGCTCTGGTAATTCACGACCATCATCTTCGAGACTTCCAGGCTGTTCTAGAGTAAGGAGTAGTCCTTTTTTTATCAGGCGGTTTAAAGTAGGAATAAACAGGCGCTGCTGGGTACTCTGCATCAGGATTTTCTGCCATCATTTTCAGCTTTGCTTCAATGGCTTTTATCTTTGCAGTGACACTGGAAAAAGCACAGCAGAGGGTCAGAGAGGGCTGAGGTACACCAGAAAACGTTTGTATCTCTCCCTTTCTTATGCTGATGTGTGTTAGGGAAGCAGCATGACATAAAATTATAAACATGAAACAAGAAAAATGAAGTCTGAAAACCAATTATGCTTTTATCATATAAGCCCAGGCACAGTTCT
>JADRCD010204673.1:6421-45450 GCA_019843815.1 Montemys delectorum | reverse complement strand
GGGGCTGGAGAGATGGCTCATTGGTTACAAAAGCACCGACCGCTCTTATAGATGAACCCAGGTTTGTCGGAGCCAGCTGACAAGGGTGAGGCTAAAGTAGAGAGGGCGACTGAATGAGAACAAGAGGACCACTGCTCTGCTGGCAATGGCAATAAGCCTTTAATGTGAGAAATCTTTTTATAGTAAAGCACAGTGAGGCTAAAAAATAGAATTTAACAACAATCATGTAGCACAGTTTCTTAGCACTTTCTCACATCAAAAGCATGCCCACTTCTTCATAACTTACAGTAAATATTTTTCCCCATGCCCAGGTGCATGAGTTTGTTTCCTTCATCCTTGCACGCACAGCACTCAAGAGCCTTGAATGTCTTCCAAAAACATCTTGGGTTCATGGAGCGGTTATGCCCTTAGCTGCAGGGAGATTATGAGAAGGTGCCCCCTCCTTGCCTTTCAGCAGAGGGGCCACCCCTAAATCTTCCCCTATGCTAAAGAACATTCCCACCACACAGGTTCAATCCCCATCCATGGTGGCTCACAAGTCTCTAACTCCAGTTCCAAGGGATCTCACACCATCTTCTGGTCTCTTTGGGCACTGCATCCATATGATACACAGATGTAGTTAAAACACTCATACATGTAAAATAAAGATAAACTATTCTTAAAGAGATCCATGTAACGCTAGTTTTATGACTAAAAGAGGGGCTGTTTTCAGGTATTGTAGGTTATTAAGTAGTAATAAGGGTCTTGGGTCCCATGTTGCTCACCTGTAATGGCAGCAGCTGTGAAGGCTGAGGCAAGAAACATCACTTAGGTCAAGAAGTGGAGGCCACATAGTAAGACCTACACACTCATTTCCTCCATACGCTTTCCCTCCCTCTGTCCCTCCCACCCTCTCTTCTCCTTTGACTTTTTGCCCCCCTCCCCCTCTGCCTCCCTCCCTTCCTCCCCCAATAGAATAATAATAACATGACATTATGAGCTCCTTATGCCTACAGATTGAAAAATGCATATGAAATGAAATCCCTGGGGTGAGGATGCCTAGCAGCAGACTTAAGCAGAAACTTACAGTCCCACAACCACTGAAGACATCCAGTAAGTACCTTAAAATCTTCCGTCAAGGAAACTCCAAACTCAGTTAGTTTTATTTGGAAAGTTTGTCAGGCCTCTGCAGAGCAAGGACTGCCCACCTAGCACAAACTGTCCCAGAACGCATGCAAGGAAAGAACATGGGGCGCTTTCTCTGAGGTTAATAGCCTTAATTCTAAAAGTTTAGCAGACAGTAAGCACCAGGGAAATAAATACCCAGTATGATTTCATTTAGAATATAGGTGCAAAAACTCTAGATAAGATATTGCCAAACAAAAAGATGGCGATCAAGTAGGGTTTATCCCAGGAATGCCTTCAACATGGAAACTAGCAGTGGATGTTCTTCACTACACTAAGAGCTTTGCTGCTAATGGACAGACTCATAAGAACTCTGCAGGCCCATTCTTCTCAGATGAGACAGATACACCAAGATTTTATATGTGTATATATTATATATATACATATATATATGTGTGTGTGTGTGCACATACATACATATATACATAAATGTATATATATATATATATATTCCAGTCTTATTCTATAATGCAAATTCTATACTTCTATAGCTAGCCTTTGCTATTTTTCCTTTGGCCTTCCTAGAGGATGTGTTACATGCAAGGAGACAGCAGTCACCTCAGGGCAGTGCAGACATATCTACCAAAAGATCTATCTTCAGAAAAGCTCCATCCCAGCTGGGCGGTGGTGGTGCACGCCTTTAATCCCAGCACTTGGGAGGCAGAGGCAGGCGGATTTCTGAGTTCGAGGCCAGCCTGGTCTACAGAGTGAGTTCCAGGACAGCCAGGGCTACACAGAGAAACCCTGTCTCGAAAAACCAAAAAAAAAAAAAAAAAAAAGAAAAGCTCCATCCCAAAGTTTGAGAGGCCCGGTTCCCAGACTCTCACAGGTGCCAGGCTTTCTGCTGAGGAAAATCCCAAATTCTGCTTATGCTTTAGAGATCCCCAGCTTCTTTTCAGTTCCTCCTTGTCTAGATTTAATTTGCCAATCAGCTCATGTTTTTAACCATAAGCAAGTTTGCCTGGCAACAGAGTTGACATAGCACATTTCCCAATTGCTAGGTAACAAATTAGATGAAACTGGGGCTGTAGTTCCACTGGTTGAGCAGTTGCCTGGCACAAAGCCTTTGGAGTTGGTCCCCAGCATAAACCAGGCATGGAGGCACACATCTGCAGTCCTGGCCCCTGATCTTAATAAGGCAGAGCAGTCAATCTGATTCCTTGATATTTTTCATAACAAAAATAAACCTTGAGCAATGTGGTGGTTTTAACATGCTTGACCCAGGGAGTGGGTCACTTATTAGGAGGTATGGCCTTATTGGAGGACGTGTGTCACTGTGCAGGTGGGCTTGGAGACCCTCCTTCTAACTACCTGGAAGTTAGTCTTCTCCTGTTTGCCTTCGGAACAAGATGTAGAACTCTCAGCTCCTCCAGCGCCATGACTGCCTGGACGCTGCCAGGCTTCCTGCCAGGAAGATCATGCAAATTTTGGAAAGGAAAAACAAGATTAATATAATGCAAAGGTGATATATTATCCAAAGAAAAAGCTCAGTTGAAGAAACTTTCAGGTGAATGATAAGATGGTGAGATGGCTCAGCAGGTAAAGACATCACCAAATGAACCATGAGTTTGACCCCTAAAACTCACATAGTGGAGAGAACTGGCTCCTGAAAATTGGCCTCCGAGTTCCGCATGCCCATCACACACAAACACACATGCACACTCATGTCTAAGCTAAATAATAAAATATAACTAAAAATAAGAGTTTTGCATGTTCAGCTTAGATATAAAAATAGGCTCTACCTTTAGGACAAAATCATGAATATATTGTATTTTATCATTAAAGATCTTGAATTAAGTACTGTCTTAATTAGGCTTTTACTGCTATGAACAGACACCATGACCAAGGCAACTCTTATAACTTTTAATTGGGGCTGGCTTACAGGTTCAGAGGTTCAGTCCACTATCATCAAGGCAGGAGCATGGCAGCACCCAGGCAGGCATGGTGCAGAAAGCCAAGAGTCCAACCTCTTATTCCAAAGGCAAACAGGAGAAGCCTGGCTTCCAGGCAGCTAGGACAAGGGTCTTAAAACACTCTTCCTCCTACAAGGCCAGCCACATCTCCAAACAGTGCCACTCCTGGGCCATGCATATTCAAACCACCACAAGAATCCAACACACATAAAAGCCATTTGCTCTGTTTCAACACAGGGTCTGACTATGTAGGCTGGCCTTCAACTCGTTTTGCAGCTTAGGTTGCTCCAGATCCTCTTGCTTCAGCCTCCTGAGCATGGAGCTTGTACACACGTGTTACCATGGCTGGCTGGGAGAACCAATGACTGTGTAAGCATGGACGTAGTCACAGGTAGTCAGACAACTTGTAGCCGGAGGAGTTTGGAACGCAGAGAAATGGATCCTTTGTCTATCTTTTGGCTGAGATCATGTGCAGACATTTTTTACAGAGGTGTTTTAATGTTATAATTACAATTCTTGATTTCTTTTCTTTGGTCATTTGTTTTCCCTCTTCAAAGCAAAGCAGCTTTAAAAGGCTAACACTTGATGAAATAAAAACTAGAAATACTGTCTTTTGCTTGAAGGACGTCTATGGGATACTGATAGTGAGACTCAATCAGATGTCAGAGACAGAGCTTTTAAGAACAGAAACCTATTAGGAAAACTTACAAGCTAAGGCTTTATACATCTGATAATCTAAAAAGTAAGGTCGGTGGTTACATGATGCAAGAAAGAGCCTCCGGGGTGAGGAGGGAGAACTTGGATTCTTGTGCACAGTGTATCGATCGCTAGAAGAACTGTGGAGTAGAATGAGAAAGACAAATAGAATCCTTTCTGAGATCCTTTATGGTCCTAATCCTTCCTAAGCATTCCTCAGCATCAGCATATGAGCCAATGACAGCTATTCTCGTTCAAACCACCACACTTCAAGATCATAAAGGATCTCATACCGAGTCTAATTAGTGCTGCCCGTGTGCACATGGTCATGGGAGCCATCTACTGGGGCGGGGTGGGGAACATACCTGTGGAACATACCAGCCATCTACTGGGGCGGGGTGGGGAACTACGTGCCTAACAAAAAGTTTCTCACCTTCTTTCCTCCAGTAGCCATTGATCGCCACAAGTTCTTCCGGTAGGGTGGAGCCTCCAGAGCTCCTCCCACTCCTTGCTGGAATTTGTGAACGTCTTGATCTTGCGCAGGTTTCCTGTAGGGACCCACAACTGCTTTGAGTTCACATGTGAACAGCCTTGTGTAGAGAACAGGATTTCCAGCACGCTTCCCCACCCTTAGGCTCTTACATTCTTCCCACCCTCTTTTCCACAGTGTTCTCCCAGCCTGTATATGCGGGTGGAGGGTGGGGATTGATACAGAAGGTCCATTTATGGCTGAGCATGCACACCTGCTCATACTCAGCACTTTAAACAGTAATGCATTAATCATTACCCACTGCAGTAAGCGACCAAAGGTAACGCCCATAAATAGTCTTAACCATTGTTAGATCTTGCCTGGCAGATCATTATTGTAGCATGCAGGGTCCAACACGGGCTAAAAACTGGGTAAAAGTGGATGAAGCAGGGTCTCTCTTCTCTGTCACTGCAGCTAGCCAGCCTACGCAAGCTTCCAGGGGAAGTCCTCCGTCCCCCTCCTCTCCCATTTTATCGGGAGAATGCTGGGATTACAGACACATGCCACCATGCCTGGGTTTTATGTGGATTCTGGGTATCTGAACTCAAATCATCAGACCAGTGAGTGCTGTGGCCTGCTGAGACATGGAACCTTTAAATAGCATTCCTCGTGGGAGACAGCAGAGAACCAACTGATTGCAGGATGAAGAGAATGGAGCTTGCCCATAACTTTGATTGCCTAGGACACTTGAAAAAACATGTTTACCTTGTATATAAATAAGTTTGCTGTTTAGTTCTTGTGTGCCTGTAATACTCATCAGAAACCACATCTCCTAAAAATGGTTACTTTAAAGCATACAAATAGAACACAAGCCATTCCCCCAATGTTTGTGTGGTGTAGCTTGTGTTCATCTTCAAGTGCAAATAAAAACAGGAGAATAAAGGAAATAGTGTGAAATTATCAAATGAAAGAGAAAGTCTTCCAAGAATGGCTTCTAAATACAATACATTTACATATGGAGGGCAAGTGCAATGCCAGAAAGTGAATGGTGAATTACCAATGGGAAGCCACTATCCCTAATATTTTCTTACTGTAAATTTTCTTTTTGTATATGTTCATGTTTGCATACGCGTGTTGTTGACATTGGGGGTCTTCTTCAATTCCTCGTGTGTGTGTGTGTGTGTGTGTGTGTGTGTGTGTCTGTGTGTGCGCGCGCAAGTGCGTTTGTATTTTTTTGATCATGCAGACAGAGGTCAATGTACAGTGTCTTCCTTTTATCATTCTCTACTATATTTTCTGAAACAGACTCTTACTGAGCCTGGACAGCTACTTCAGCTAGATTGGCTGACCAGTGAACCCCTAGAGTTCATTTTCAACACCCCAGAGCTGGAGTTTTAGGTTTGATCTACCATGTGTGGTTTTTGTCTGGGTGCTGGAGGTCTGAATTCCTGTCTTCCTGCTTGCATGTGGGCACTAAACCCACTAACCCATCTCCCAAGTCCCTAACTTGAGAAACTTATTGGCCCTCACCCATTCAACAAGACTAGCTGGCTAGCAAGCCTCAGGGGCTCTGGCTTTTGCCTTTCCACCACTGACTGAGACCATGGGCAGGTGCTAAGAATTGAACTCAGGACCTCAGGCGTACATGGCAAGCAAGCACTTTACCAACTGAGCCATTTCCCCAGCCCTTTACTTCTGAATTAGGCCTGATTGGTTTACTTTACAAGACCCGTGATCTCAGATTAGTTACTATTTTAGAAACGTACTGAGAAAAACAATAATTTAAAAGTATTAGGAATTGCTAAGTTTTGTGGTGTACACCTTTAATCCCAGCATTTGAGAAGCAGAGGCAGGCAGATTTCTGAGTTCCAGGCCAGCCTGGTCTACAGAGCAAGTTCTAGGATGGACAGGGCCACACAAAGAAATCCTGTCTCAAAAAATCCAAACCAACCAACTAAACAAACAAACAAACAAACAAATCTCTGATGAGAAAGAGATATATATTCATTAGAGATGAAACAATGAACATTTCCAGTTTTATCTTTTTAATCAAAGACTAACAATGATTAGTATTTGGTTATATGTGTCCCTCTACGGACCAGTAATTACCACCTCTCCTTAGTTTTAGGGGAAATAATAATTTGAATGAAATTTAAACATATTACTATGGTCAAGGTACAGATCCCCATCGGAGCAGCACAGTGTAGCACACACTGATTTTATTGATTGTTGACAGTCCCTCATGGGAGGAGCTGGAGAGGGTCACTAGACCCTCATCTGAGAGTTCATCCACTCCCAACCAGTTTCACACAATTCCATTGTAATTGTGCTTGGCCTCAGGGGTCTCTGGGCAGGAGTACAGTATATAAGTTGGGAAAGCTTAGAGGAAGGGACTCCATCTACGCAGCCATGGGAGAGTCATCATCTACATCGAGTGAAATTATCCAGTGAGGATGCTTTAGGGTCACCACGTTCCAGGCTGCAGCCACTCATCCATTGTTCTGTCAGTAAGATTAATAAACTCACTGATGGCCCAGGGTGAATTTGAGTGAATCAAACTTTGGTTTGTCATTGGAACTGTATGTAGGAGGGCAGGAGGCCCTGTTTAGTGTGCCCACATAGGGACAATTTCCCAAACACATGGATAATAAGCTCTTTATCGTTTTAATTATAAAATTGTAACCCCACTGGATTGGTAAGAGGACCTGAATAAATGGACAGATGTGCTATGTATATAGTAATATGTATACAATGTATAACAATAATATAATATAAATGGACTGAAAGTGTTGGGAGCCAACTCCTAGCAGAAAGCGGTTATCATTTCTGCAGCCATCTCGGACTATTTATTTACAGATGGTACTTTTCCACCCTGACAAGAGACTTGCTTTCCTAGCGTGATGTTTTTGCAAGAAGCCCACCACTGAATACACTCTGATAACAACCTGTTTTTCTGGACTTGTGGTTAAGTGTCTCCAGCTGCACTCCCCAGCTTGTGCATATATATAACCCAGAGATGCCTTTCAATAGATGAGACTGTCTTGACTCTATTCTTCGAGTCTCTTGCTCCTCTGTCCCCACTTGCAGACCCCGTTGACATGACCAGGTCATGAAAGACATTGTTTGAGGGGGCTGAGGGGTTATCCCAGCATACAGTTTACTAAGGAAGGCAGTGAAGGGGAGTGGAGTCAGTGATCAGTGTCAAAGCTGTTTATCTTTGGCAATTCTCTCTTTAACAATTTGCTATTCTGCAAGCTTCTGGTAATTTGATTCCCTGTTGATGGGGGTAGGGAGGGAGCACAGATTTAAGAAAAAAGGCTTAGTTTCTCTCTGGTGCAAGTACCCCTGCCAGCCAGGCAAGGCTAGGAGTTTGTTAACATTTTGTGAGCCAGAGAGAAAAGAAAAGGAAGAAAGGGAGAAATTAAGCATACACACAGACACACACAGATACCACACACTTGGGTTAGGCCCAACACCTTTCTGAACAATTCCACAAGTGTTCATGCATACTTACATACATACACATATACCTACACATAAATGAATAGATAGATAGATAGATAGATAGATAGATAGATAGATATAGATAGATAGATAGACAGACAGATAAATATATACATTTGGTGGATGGGACTGAGTTCCAAATGCCACACTTTATTTCTTCTTCTTTCTGGCAATTTATACCTTCTTAGGCAAAAGTTTTTTTTTATAAATTTACCTCGTAGATAAAATGTTACATGAAAGGACATCTATAGTAAGTTCAAAGCAGTGTTTCATTCTATAAGCTCAGTACACGTTTAAAGTAACAGTTTCACATGGCCTTGCTTTATCCCAGTGCACACCTGTGGTCTCATTCTTGGACCTGACCTAGAATGAATGTTTTTTCCTTGATCACAGGTATGTCCCAAGTCTATTCTCTTCTCTTGAAATTATAAAATCTCATTGTATTCCTTATTATGCAGCCTTTATTTACTATTCTATGAGGACGAGACACATTCCATTCTTGATTCTTTATTACATCTTTCTGGCAAAACAACTAAGACCAACTTCTTAAATTTTCTTCTTAAAATTAATTGTATCAAATCAGAAATGCTATAAATTAATTCATCTAGAATTAAATGAACTTTTCCTGCTGATCTGCAGGAAATTTGCCCAACAGGGTGGGTTGATGTCCAGGAATCATTAGGCTGTGTAATAATGGCAGGAAAGTCATATCAGCAGTGAGAAGCAATCCAGGGATAGTCCCAGGCTGTGCCTCTCCAGAGTACACCCATAACAGCCATGCAAAATGGTGGGCCATCTCCAGGAAATTCACTTGCTTGCCATAGCTGTTCCTTCTGACAATTGCTAAATTATAACTTCATCCCATTAGTCTCTAGATTTGATGTAATTCCAATCAGAATGTCAATTTAGTTTTTGTTAGAAATTGACCATTCTTTGTGTAAAAGGGCAGATAACCTAAATAGTAAAATTCATTTTGAAAAGTATATCACGTAAGGGCAATTATCTATGTATTCTCCATCACCGTGCTGACAGATGCCAGGGAGCCAGTCTTTCCTGGTTAAACATCACAGATTACTTCCTTTGTAGTAGTAAACTTTAAGATACCTGTTGTTTTCTTAGTTTTTGTTTGAGACAGGCTTTCTCTGCATAGCCCTGGAACTCAATCTAGACCAGGCTGACCTTGACCTCACAGAGATCTGCCTGCCTCTGCCCCTCAAGTTCTTAGCTCTTTTAATCATATATAATTCCCATCAGGCTGACACAGCATAATTCTAACACATTAAAATTCACTGTTCGAAGCAGGGGTTCACCATGTTGTTCTGGCTAGTCTGCAGTTCGTCATGTTGTCAAGGCTGGCTTAGAACCCTAAAATCCTCCTGCCTCATCTCCCTAAACATTAGGATTACCTATGCCATCAGGCTCGACTTAAAATTCATCATTTTTAACAAAAGCACAGTTTCCTGAGTTGTGCAGTTGATCTTCTTTTGCAGACCCTATGAACCAATGATTTGACTTCAGTTTCTAACCTTTTTTTTCCTTGTTTAGTGTTGCAGAGGAGTGTGTGGTCTATATCCCTTGTGACTAGCTTGTTTCACTTTTAAAGATTCATCTGTGTGATTGCAGGTATCTCCAGTCTCTATGTGTGGTGGCTTTATGTGTTAACTTGCCTAGGACTAATTTCATTTCCCAGAACTCTCTTTGTGTGCTTCCAATTAGGGTGTGAGATCTGAAGTGACAGAGCAGCTTTTCTGTTCTTTCTGTCAGGACTTTTCTGACTCACATATGCTGATTCATCTTGCTGAAGCAGGGACAGCTGCACCTTTCTTTGGTTCTCTTTTAGCAGTTCTGATTCCTGAGCCAAAGGTATGTTTACCAACACACTTCCAAAGGAGAATGGTAAAGATAACAGTATTGCCACAGGATACGACAGCATAAGACTGAAGGCACATGAAGGAGAGTTCATCTGAGTCCATTCTCATGGCTGCTAGCTTATCTTTGCTCTTGTTTCTGCCTCTCCTTCTTAGCTACCACTTTGGGGACTTTAAACATTTGATGCAAGACAAAAGTGCCATCAATCTAATGAGCATAATGTGTATTACACACAAACACAGGAATGCACACACGCACACTGTGTACATGATTGTAATTATCCTAACAGCTTTGTTTCTCTGCCTGAACTTGGACTGATACATCCTTTTCTTTCTAAACATATTTATACTATGTAAATATACAATTTATCCATTCACTAGTCAAAAGGATTTTAGATGCTTTCAGTTTGGAACAGTAACATTTTCATGAATGGTCACATCCTAATCTTTGTGTGGATATACTAATTAAAATATGCTATCCTAGGAAAGATCTAACAGTTAAATGGTATTGCTCCTAGAAGTGGGAAGTATTGCTGAGTGTCTGATGTTAGTATTTTGCATTGTAAGACTTTGTGATCATAAGTTAAAAAAAACACTAAATTTTATAGATTGCATATAAGTTATATCTCAAATATTTTCCTCTGTGTGTGTATGTGTGTGTGTGTGTGTGTGTGCAGATGCTTTGTAACACAGCATGCATGTGGATATCATAAAACAACTTGTGGGAGTAGGTTTTCTCCTGCTATGTAAGTACCAGGGATTGAACTCAGGCTTGGTGTAAGCACATTTTCCCACTGAACTATCTTTCCATCCCTGTAGTATCTCAGATTTAAAAAGTAAATGAGAGGCTAGAGAGATGGCTCATCAGTTAAGAGCACTGGGGGCTCTTCCAGAGGACCTGGCTCAATTTACCCCCTACATGGCAGCTTACAACTATTTGGTACTCCAGTTGTAGGAGTCCCAACACCTTCTGGCTTCTGTGAGTACCAGGCACACACATGGTACACACATACATATGCAGGCAAAACACTCTCACACATAAAATAAAGTAATTAAAAAATAAAAAGCAAGTAATAGTAAAATGCTCAAGCTCTATCAAAAACATGATCTAATGTCAACTTTTATTCACTTTCTTCTTACAATATGCTGTCATTCAAAATATACCTCATCAGTAACTCATGCACACATAGGTACTCTATAATTTTTTTTAATAATTAGGTATTTTTTTAGAATGACTAAAAATCCTGATGTAAAATCCCAACTTGGAAGCGCATAATCCCATTGTAGACAAAATATATAACTTTACAATAAACATTTTATAAGAATTTGCCCAAAAGAGGGAACACTTAAACCTGAACATTAAGAACAAATGTAAAAAGCAAGATGAAAACCAACACTAGAATCCTCAGCTGCTCCTGCCCCCCTGGGTAGGTGGTGCTCGCAGACCAGGGCTGCTTGCACTCTGGCCTCAACGCCAGCTGACATTCAGTTAAGGAGACTCCTCACCAGACACGCTGCAAGAATGTCCATGCGATAGCTGGGAAACCTTCAGCCACACCCTTACATGAACAATGAAAAGCAGTCAATTACTCTTTTTCATTTTCAAACTCAATAACCAATGCTTTACATCTCAAGCAGCAAGCATGAGGCCCCTTTTGTAGAAACTATGGCAGGCTCTGAGGAGAACACTTGGGAGGAGGAGCTCAAGAGCCTTCAGTTGAAAGTAAAGCAGCTTTCTTCAGAGCCCCAGTGCTCTCCAGCCAAGCCCACTGTGACCACATGTGAAGACAAGCAGCTTCTACTTTATAATGATGAGTTTAGTACAACTTGAAAAATTAGAAGGAAAAGCTAAACTAATCAAGTGCCTAAAGAAGTAACTTTGCAAATATATGGATGAATATTCTATGGGTAAAAGATGGCTACTATTTTTCAAAAAAAAATCACAGACTTCTATAAATACTTAAACACATATACTACCTCAATATAGAGAACTACATATAAAATAATGTTATGTCAAGACAAAATTAAAAATATAAAATTATTATAACCATGTAAAAGTAAATATATTACATTACAAATACCAAGGTGAATTAAGATAGATAGACATAAATTAATTTTTTATTATTTTGTTTTTCCAAGACAGGATTTCTCTGTGTAGCCCTGGGTATCCTGGAACTCACTTGGTAGACCAGGCTGGCCTTGAACTCAGAGATCTGCCTCTGCCTCCCGAGTGCTGGCATTAAAGGCATGCGTCACTATGCCTGGCTTAAATTCAAATATTTATTAGAACTTTTCTCTGTTGCTTAAGATTCCAACAAAAGAAAAACTAGGGTATTTTAGATGAAACTATACTCCTAAACAATATATACTGAACTTTGTGTGAACTCCTAAAACAAGAGATTTAAACACCATGAGCTCTTCATTTCAAGTGTGTCTTAAGGTAGCTGCATTTGCTGATCTTCATTTTATAAAATGGAGTGGGCCACGTGTACACTGATAGCTGCCCCTCTTAAACATGATGGAGTTAAGCATTGACCAACTAAGAAAACAAAAGAGCATGCTAACAAAACTCTTTTGCTTCTACAAAAAGCCACAGACAGGTTTTAAAAAACTAACTCTATGTACATATTTTATATGACATATATTTATGCTACAAATATTTAAAGAATGGCTTTTGTGTAATTGTTTATGCCCATATATATCTTATTGATTTAATTGCAAGGTATGCAAATACAGTCTTTCAGATTTGTTATGGAAAATTATTTCTATAAGATTTAGAAAATGGTTAATTTCTTGGATAAAACATAGCATATTTAGAAGTCCGAAAGCCAAGCAAATCCCTTATTTCATTTCGGAATTTTGACAGATCTTGGCGCAGTTCATTGAGATTCTCCACGGTGGCCTGGTCTGTGCTCTGCATCTTCTGTCGCATGGATGTCAGGTAGCGATGTACTAGGCAGCACATCACTTTCTGGTAGTTCTCATCTCTCTTTTGCTTCAAGTTTCTCCACTCCTTCAAAACAAGCAACCATATGGTGATAAATGACAGCAGAATAACGTATGTATATATGTTCAGTCATATACACATATGTAAGAAGACATGTACATGCACACATAGACATGTATATTTGCAGTGACTGAGTGAGCTCAGGGCCACATGTCTGCTAGGCAAATATCTGCCAGCATGTCATCCTCCAGCCCCAGAGACAATATTTAAATGAGGCAAGTTTTAAAAAATAGTCATAGATATGTGCTTTCAATACATTTAGAGGATAGTTTACTTTGGAAATATCATACTCAGTATATGCCTAAAACCACAAAGCCTGCATATCTGTCTCATTCCTTCTCCTTTAGGCTGATTTCCCTGAAAAAGCTCAGTCTTAGTAAAGCTTGGTCTACTGCAGAGACATGTAAACTAACACAACAAGCCAATCACCCACTTCCTGTCTTTCTTACTTTGTGTGTAAAGAATGGTTTACAGATGAATCTTTGTAAATGATTTTATAATGGACAACCAAGTTGTCCATTATAAAATCCATTCAACTCTAATTAAGCAAAAATTTAACCAGACCACAGGGAATTCTGTTTTCCCCAGTAACCTTTCACAGTAACTGCTACTTACTGATATATTTTTAATTTCATCTATGATTTTTGGAAATTTTCTCTTATGTAACTTCTTAGATAGTGTTTTCTGTTTTGTTTGGTTTACAGAGTGTGAAATATTTATTGTCTGGTCTTTTAGGATCCATGATTTATAAGCAGCACACACTGGATAAGAAATATACTGAGTAACTTTCAAGACCTAAAAACAGTATGAATAATAATCATTCCTTAAACCTTTAGTGAAAGTCTATGGAAAAGGAGCTCAGGTGTTAGAGAAACTTGAAAACTAAGAAAAGAACCAAACCAACTAAAAAATCCTTAGTTCTAGTTTTTATTCTCAATTATTTACTGAGTTTTTATACTTCACACATTAGGAATGCAAGTAACATGTCAGCATGGCTCTTATCAAAGCTGCAGATTTGTGCTTTGAAGCATCTGAGCTGGGCATGCCATACACAGCTGGCAGCAAGCACCCGCCATCCCAGCCCATGGCGGGCAGACACAGGGTGAAGACTGTGGAACAGCCTGGTCTACAAAGCCAAGTTCCGTGCCAGCTATATAGTAAGACTGTGTATCAATAAATAAGACAAGGAAAGAACTACAGTTGAAATTAAAATTGTAAAACTGTGGTGCAATTCAAACCTCTAACCTCACCTTTAAACTGTTCTGACGTTTGACCTTGCCTTTCGAGGTATGTGAGCAAACCCACTTGCTGAGGCTACTGATCATGTAGCAGATCGTCTTTGGAGAAGGAATAATGTTGAAAGGTGGGGGCAGTGTACATTTGTCATCAAAGTAGCTAAGCCATAGCTTTGCTCGAGCAAACTTCCATTCTTTATCCTCATGATTCTATTAGGAGAAGCAGGATAGAATAAGAACACAGGTACAAACTGAATGCATATGGGAAAGTTGGTGGAGATACTGATTAAAACGGTCTGAATGTTCCCACATCTTATAGATTAAAAGGACTGGTGAAAGATGTGCAATTATTAGACATTATATTTTTAAATCTACATTTAATTTAAACATATTATTCATAAGTTCTGTAGTCCTTAGCTCCTTGGACCCCTGCGTGTCCTGTACCTTGAAGACAACGCTTACCGCTATCAGCTGAAAGCTCTTGTGGAGCATGGCTACCAGCAGCTTTGTCAGCACGATCACAACCACAACATTGTAAGTCCCAACAATCACAGCTCCAACGAAGGACTGCAGCTCTTCCCCATAGCTGAACCTCGTGACGAAGATGGCCACGTGCGCCAGGGAGAAGATGTACCAGAACAGGGCAAAGCAGGTGCCAATGAACCTGTAAGGGCAAGTACATTCTGTTTAAAAAGGAAATTAATTAGCAAAAACACACAATGCATTTATATAAAAATTATACATATGAACCATTAGTAATTCTTATATATTATAAAATATTTTTTGTTTTATTTTGTATTTTCACATATAGTCTTATTTTAAATATTATTTTTATTTTATGTGTGTGTGCCTGAGTGTATGTATGTGTACCACATGCATGCAGAATCTTGTAGAGGTCAAAAGAAGGCACCAGATCCCCTGGAACCAGAATTACAGCTGGGAGCCACCTGGTGGGTGCTGGAAACCAAACCCAGGTCCTCTGCAAGCGCAGTAAGTGCTCTTAACCTAACCAGAACACCTGTCCAGCCCCTAAAGATCTTATTTTAAATGTGGAAATATGGGCTGCCTTTCTAGTTCCAATACAGCAGTCCATAGGGTATCTAGTTAGATTCTATCAGTCCTCTACTTCAGCCATCAGTGACTTTAAATTGCAATAGCTCCAAATCATTACAATGACAGCAAGGTCCTACATGATCACCCCTATGGCCTGTCTATCTTGGCCAGCCCAGACAATTTGACACATGATAAAAACACACAAATATGCAAGTCCATACATGTCTGTATTTTATTTAATGATGAGGAGAATAAGACTGGGGGTGTAACTTCAGTGTTTAGCACTTGCCTAGTGTATACACTACCCTGGCTCAGATCTCCAGCACTGGAAAAGGAACCTGGAAACATGAGTGCCCTGGGCTGTTCTGGTACCAAGAGCTGCTATGTATTACTAGTTTAAAGGCTACGATGCTGAACATTCTAACATGAGATGGATGAAAGGAATTTCCCAAGGTGCTAAGAGTGTAAAAACGTCAAATGTCTTCTGTTCAGACAGATTTCAGCAGAAAAGACACATGGGATGATTTGGATCTACTATTTAAGATCCTATAGGTAAAGATGATGAAAAATGATTCAAGAAAATGAGCATTTGTTAATGCTTACAGACATTCAAAAAGGATTTCTTAAAAGAACAATTTAAGTTGCATTTGTGTAATGAGTAATCCACACAGAACCTCAATAAAGTCTATCTAGTAAACTCCGAAGACACTCACGAGTGGAAGGTGTCATTGCTTTGCTGTTCACAAAAGATGCCCACACAGTCCTTCTGCTCTTTGGAAGTGTACCCTTTGTCATAGAGCTGAGTTAGTCCAATCGTGAAGGAAAACAGAACAAGGAGGAACATTCCCAGAAATTTCCCAAAATCTTGTAACATTTGTCCCATCGAAATCTGTGGGGGTATCACACAGGTGTACATTAAAACTGTTGGGAAAACTATGTATTAAATATGAAATTACACAGTAATAAAAGGAAAACAAGCATATGACCCACAAGTCACACCCTTTATTTAGCTTAGTTAAATTATTTCTATATGTTAAGAACATCAAAACTCCAGCTGTGGGAATATAAAAAATAAACCCAATAACCCAGCTACCTGACAAAAGCCATTCTATCAAGTCAGTACCAGGAGTACTAAGTGCACAGCCCTTGCCACACAAAGTCTTCAAAGGGTATCATTGCTGTGGAGGGAGAATAAGGACACAGAGATCTTCATCTCCTTGTATTTATTGTTGTTGTTGTTGTTTTTGTTGAGACACAGACAATGGTCAATCTTGCCATCAGACACACAATCCTCCTGCCTCAGCTTCTCATATGCTAGGATTATAGGCAAGCATCACCATTGCTGGTAACATGGAGATTATCTAAAGGCCAGTTAGCAGAGATAAAAGGAAAGGACTATCTAAAAAAAAATGGAAAGGAAAGGAAAATAAATGCTCATATTTATGTGGCCTCTTAAAGTTTTAGTAAACCATTTTAAAATGAAGCATTTCATCTGATTTTGTAACTAACTCTCAGCTAACTTCTAAAGGATAGCGTCATCATCTAGACTGCCCTTATTCCTTTCCAGGAGTGACCATCTTTCATCTTTCCCTCACTTCCCTGATGTATGACAGCACCCTCTGTGCAGCTGCTCTAGTACCATGAGGTAACATCTTTTGTTAACTCTCATGGGACAATGAGAGACTTTACTCAAGTCTAACTCCATTTTCTTTCCTATTCCTTCAGTGTCTGAAAATTAGGTACTTTTAATAAATCTTGATTTTTTTAAAATTAAGGAATATTTTGACAGTACTTCTTAACATTTATTATGCATCTTTTAAAAAGATCTATTTTTATTTCATGTGTAGGAGTACTTGCCTGCATGTATATGTGTGTATCATGGTCCACAGAGGCCAGAAAATGGCACTGGATCTTGGAACTGTAGTTACAGAAGGTTGTGAGCCACCATGTATGATGCTAAGAAACAAACATAGGTCCCTATTAAATAGAAAGTACTCTTAACTGCTTAGCCATCTCTCCAGGTCTTACAGTACTTTTTGAAGAGGAATTAGTCCTCAAGGGTAGCCAATGGGTAGAAAGAACAAAAAGGTCCATCTACTTAAAAAAATGTATCATTGACAGAGGCGGCAAAACATAGAACATTCTAAACATTGTTTAAAAAGAGTGATGTATATTTGTATATATTACATATTTACATGTTCTGTGCTTGCATAGAACACTTATTGAACATCACATAATAAAAACAGTCCAGGGTGAGTGTGGCCATGCACACCTGTAAACCACAGTACTACGAAAGTGAAGGCAGAAGAATTCTGAGTTCAAAGTCAGTGTGTGTGTGTGTGTGTGTGTGTGTGTGTGTGTGTATATGTGCGCGTGCGCACGCACGCGAATGTGTGGTATTTACAGGCGAGTGGCAAAGCTCCTTTATCTCATAGAGTGAGCCGGCTCCTTAAGCAGAAGCAGTGTGAGATGCACACATGAGCTGGGACCCTGGCTGCAGCAGTGACTAAGCCATGTGGAGCTTTCCAAAGTCTGCACTGCACTCCTCTGGCACTCTAGCAGAATTAGGATAAACAGGGAGAGTTTAGAATTGCCAAACTCAAAACGTGAGAGAGAGAAGAGACACATTTTCCTTAATGTACTGGCACTAACTTTAGTGGGTCACTTAGGAAAACAGTCATTCATTCAGACTGTGAATATTCAGAATAGGATACCTGAGTCAACAGGGAATGTTCTACGGCAGCAATAAAACAATTGCTTGTGACAACTTCAGGAAAGATGACCTTTGAAGAATACTCCTGCACTGTCCACTTATTTATAAAGTTTTTGAAAGTAACCACTTATATAATTTTAATTTTCAAAAATAAATTTTCAAAAAATTTTAACATACACAACTAAGTTTAAGAAAAATAAATGTAGCCAACTAGAATATCAAGGTGAGTAATACTGAAGGAGAACAGCAGAAACTGACATGAGTTCTTGCATAATACAAAACTAAATATAGTACAGGAGATACCACAGTAGTGTGCTGGCTTGAATATGGAAACTTGTATGTGATGGGCAAGCAGCAAAAACAGTAAAAAAAAATTTTGAGGTCAGAAAGGTGATAGCATTATGCATTTGTAAATACAATAATATAACATATGAAAGTGTAAAGAAATAAAAAAGAATTAAGCTATCAATACTGAAGTTTATAAAGGAGTTAATACAAGTGCAGACTGAGAAAAAATGTTCTTTATTGTCAAAAAAAAATGGAAATAAAGCTGTGTGCAGCAGAACACACAGGCTGTCCAGCACTGGAGGTTGAGGCAGGAGGATTACAAAAGCCCATGGACTCGAAATAACAGCAAAGCCCATAAGAGAGAGAAAAGAGGTCTGGGGACATACGCCATCAGTAACGTGCCTACTCCACAGGCGTGAGGACCTGAGTTAAGATCCCCAGCACCCATGTGAAATGCTAAGCTATCTGCAGGCATGGGGAGGACAAAGAAATACAGCTCCAGAGCTCACTGGCCAGATGACCCAGACAATCAGTGAGTGCCAACTTCAGTGAGAAATCCTGTTTCAGAAGAGAAGGCAAAGAGCACCAGGTGTCAGGGAAGACACAGGCAACCAACCTCAGGACTTGATACCTGTGTGTGCATGCAAATGAACACTCACACACGTGCGCGCGCACACACACACACACACACACACACACACACACACAGAGAGAGAGAGAGAGAAAGAGAGACACACAGAGAGGATCACAGGATACTACTATAAACAACAAATTCGGTCGTCCAAAAGACAAACAAATAACTAGAAATAGACAACCTACCAAGATTAAGTCATGAAGATATAGAAAGTCTATAAGTAATATAAAAAGCCTATAATTAATATAAAAGTTAAACCAATAACAAAAATCTCTCAACTAAGAAAAGCCAGGGATCAGATGACTCCAGTGAAAAGCTCTATGAAATGCTTTTTAAAAATTACAAGAGGACTGGAGAGATGGCTCATGGTGGAATACTATTCAGCCATTAAAAAAAAAAGGACATCATGAATTTCACAAGCAAATGGATGGAACTAGAAAAAAATCATCCTGAGTGAGGTAACCCAGACCCAAAAGGACATGCATGGTATGTACTCACTTAAAAGTGGATATTAGCTATAAAGTACAGGATAACCATGCTATAATCAACAGACCCAAAGAAGCCAAATAACAAGGAGGGCCCAAGGGAGGATAGTTGAATCTATTTCAGAAGGGGAAACAAAACAGGTATCAGAAGTCAACGGAAGGACAGAACTGGGTGGAAGAGGGGATAGGGAGGAGAGTGGGGTGAGGGTCAGACATAGGGAGAACAGGGTAGAGAAGAAAACGCAGCGGTGTGGAGGAGGCAATCTCTAGGACATGCCAGAGACCTGGGATGGGTGGAGGCCCCAAGGGGCAGATGGGGGTGACTCTGGCTGAGACTCCTAGCAGTGAGGAATATGGATCTAGAAGTGGCCACTTCCTCTAGCCAGGCAGGACTCCCAGTGGAGGGGAAGGGACAGTAACTCACCCAAATAATCTTCGACCCAAATAATGTGTCCTGCCTACAAGATGTTCAGGGACAAAGATAGAGCAGAGACTGAGGGAATGGCCAACCAAAGACTGCCCCAAATTATGACCTATCCCATGGGCAAGAACCAATCCCTGACACTATTAATGATATTCTGTTATGCTTGCAGACAGGAGCCTAGCATAGCTGTCCTCTGAGAGGCTCCACCCAGCAGTTGACCAAAATGAATGCAGAGACCCCAGCCAAACATTAGATAGAGCTCACAGAGTCTTGTTGAAGAGTTGGGGGAAGCACTACTGGTCCTGGAGGGGATATGAACTCCACAGGAAAAGCAAAAGATTCAACTGACCTGGGCCCTTGGCATCTCTCAGAGACTGAACCACCAACCAAAGAACATACATGGGCTGACCTAGCACTCCCCTCACCCCTCGCACACATGTAGCGGTGTGAAGTTTGATCTTCATGCAGGTCCTATAACAACTGGAGTGGGGGCTTTCTCTGACTCTGCTGCCTGTCTGTAGACAGTGTTCCCCTAACTGGGCTGCCTTGTGGGAGAGGGTGTGCCTAGTGCTGCAGTGACCTGATGTGCCAGGGTGGTTTGGTACCTTGGGAGGGGAGAGTAGGAGAAGCTATGTGAGGGGGAACTGGAGGGGTTTCAACTGGGATATAAAGTCAATAAATAAATAGATAAAGGAAGATGATGTTATAGCATTTTCTCTGTCCAATCACATTAGGGCAGTGACAGGTTTGTGACTGGACAGGAATAGGGAGGCTGAGCTAGAAGTTTAGAAGTAAGGTAGGTCAGAGATCAGAAGGGAAACAGGAGAGAAATCAACATGGAAGCAGGTGAACAGGAAGATGATCCAGACCCTGTGTGGTTCCATGTGGTTCCATGTGGTTTTAAACAGCCACAAGCAGCTAAGGTTTTTACAAGGTTAGAATAATTGGGTTAAAACGTTATCATTTGGCTCTGAAATTATTGTATTGGCACCTTAGAAATTGTGACCTTATTGATATATAAACCTTATTGGATAATTAAACCTTAAGAGTCATGTTTCTACCAAGTAACTAGGCACTAGATGATTGATTGTGGGGTGTGTGGGGCACTGCATGTAAGTGAGATGTCTTGCTAGCTGGGAGAGGATGGCAGACCCCACCGGGACATAGAGATGAAGCTAGTCAGGGCCAGCACTAGGGCGGTGGACCGGCAGGGCAGGAGAGTTTGCGGGATGATTACCTTTTAATATTTCCTGCAACAAGATAAAATCTTTTTTTGTTTTTGTTTTTGTTTTTCAAGACAGGGTTTCTCTGTGTAGCCCTGGCTGTCCTGGAACTCACTCTGTGGACCAGGCTGGCCTCGAACTCAGAAATCTGCCTGCCTCTGCCTCCCAAGTGCTGGGATTAAAGGCGTGCGCCACCACTGCCTGGCAGAAGATGAAATCTTAAGATACAAGTAAAGCTAACAACAACAAAAAAATGTCCAAGTCTTTTGCTCTAAAAATTACAAAATTGTTCTGTTTAAAGAAATAAAAGTCTCCCATGAAGAGAAAAAAGAAAGAAAGAAAGAAAGAAAGAAAGAAAGAAAGAAAGAAAGAAAGAAAGAAAGAAAGGAAGGAAGAAAGAAAGAAAGGAAGGAAGAAAGAAAGAAAGAAAGAAAGAGAGAGAGAGACAAACAAACAAAGCAATCTGGGGAAGCCCCTAGGAACAAGCCAGGGAACAGCACACCTCAATGCTCTCTGCTTCAGTTCCTGCTTTAAGTTCCTGCTGTGACTTCCTTCAGTGATGGACTGTGATGCAGAGCTGTAAGCTAGCATAAGCCCTTTCCTTCCCAAGTTCCTTTTGGTCATGGTGTTTTATCAGAGAAAAAAACCAAAACAAAACAAAAAAACCCTAAGAAAGCAGCTGGTGCCAGGCTGTGGGGTCCAGCTGTGACACACCTGACTGTGTTTGGGGAAGACTGGGTGGCATCTGACCTGTCTAAGCCTATCATGTTATTTCTTCCTCTTTAGTTCCTCTGGGCTTTTTTCTTTTTCTTCTTACTCTGTCTTATTTTTTTTTGATAATTTTAAATAAAAATTTACATCCTTTGTTAGTTTGTTAATGATAAGTGCCTCATCTCATAGATTGTCTTAGGGCTTAAGACACCCATCTTTATTTTATTACAACCTATTTTCAAGTTTCACACTACTTTGTATATAGCAGAAAGTCTTACCATAGTGTATATTTCTCCCATACTAGTCTTATTGTTATTATTGTCATTCATTTCACATGTATATATCTATATGTTAAAATCCTATAGATGGTATTTTTATTAGAAGCCAACTATCTTTCAAAGTTTAAATATTAAATTTATTTTGGTAAAAACCAGACTTTTATGTTACTTCTTTCTGTGAAATTTAACAATACATTAAGAATATTTATAGCCAAAGAATGAAGGGAGGAGGACCACATGGACCACAGCTTGATTAAGTTTCAATTCTTAAAAGAAAATTATCAATGAGCCAGAAGCAAAGTCTTGCTCGTCATTTTCAAAAGCCAAGTGGAGCTTTACTACCACGAGGACAGTGTGGAAGTGGGTAAGCAGACTTAACAGGAATGACCTGTATCGAACACTCGTGCAGACCTTTATTTACCTGCAGTGGGCCCAAAATAGAGCTGGTTGTATACATAAAGAAGAGCCGAAGGTAACTCAGAACATTTGCAAAAGCAAACAGCCCTTCTGCTACAAGTGTGGGGTGGAATGCATCCCAGTCCTTCCTGTCAGCAAAGTCATGAAACTGGAGGCAGGAAGAGAAGCCAAAGGTCAGTCAGGAAAACGAAGAAAATATTCTCAAATGTCTGAAATGGTCACCTTGTAGGAGATCTAAATAATGTTTTAGCCAAACAATATTATCAATCAGGCAATATTAGGTATCTTAGTTCCTTAAATATGACACCCCATAGCTAACATAGAGTCTAGCATATTTTCTGGCTTTGAGAAATCATAAATATTTATGAAAGTAAAATTATAAGATATTAAGTAAATGAGCTAAATGAAGAAATAAAACATTTGATAGAAAGAAAATACCTAGGACTTGGATTTAAATCATCTTTTTAAAAACTATATAGTCTTAGGTATGTTATTAATATCTCTGAGTCATTTTCTTATTGGCAAAGTGAGGATAATGACTTCTGTTCTGTCTTAAAAAATTGCTATGAAAATGAAATTAGATACAGTGTATCTAACATCAACCATGGTACCCAACATATTGCAGGTAACCATTAATGAAAAGGTAAGTCATTCAAAGGACTGAAAAAGTAAGCAAATACATTCACACAGACGATTTTAAAGTGAAAATATATATCAGATTTGGGTCTATATTAAGTCTGAGTTACATACATAGTTATCTTAGTTTTTGAAGTAAATGATTTGATTGACAGTCAACAGTCACCTTGTTGTGAGCCACCACTTTGAGGGCAAAGGTTGCCAAGTAAAGGGAATTCATAACAAAGCTGAGCTGGTTACGAGATTCTTCTAAGAAGTCTTCCAGTCCCTCATACCACAGTCTCTTTATGTCTGACCAAATCATCCCTGAAATGATAAAAAAAAAGCCAGGTTTATTAACTCAACTATATGCTAAATAATACTTTAAGAGACACTGTTTATACCTCTTGGGTTAACTATATCCTGATATAATTGTATTCCAAAGGCAGTAGGGGGTTTGTGGGGGGAACACCAGCCTTTCAGTGAAAATCTTTTAAAACTTGCAAGAAAAGAGCCATATGTTTCATGTGAGTTAAAAAAAATGTCAAGTTTCATATTGGCTAGAATGGAATACTAACTGATGTGAAATAAACTAGGAAGATAAATGCTTGCATGTGAGCTGTCCCCAAGGTTTTGTTCTCAACTCTTTTGACAATTAAATATAGTGTTTTAATAATCTTATCCAGTCTGGTGGCTTTAAAATAGCATCCATGTGACAACAGTCTCAAATTTCTGTAATTTTTGTGTGATCAGTGAATGTATGTATGCATGCATGCACATATGTATAGAGAAGTCAGAGATCAATTCAGTTGATTTCCTCAATCACCTCTCCACCTTACCTCTTGAGACAGGGTCTCAGTGAACTTGGAGCCCATTTCTGGCTACCCAACAAGATCCAGGGATCCATCTGTCTCTGTCTTCATAGCAATGAGGATACAGATGTACAGTGTAATGCATGGCTTTATGTGGTACTATGGACCTGAACTCAGGTCCTCAAGCCTGCACAGTAGGCATTCTACTGACTAAGCCATCCTCCCAATTCCTTAAACACATATATTTAAACTTAATTTATATAACAACTTCTATCTCCAAACCTCTCTCCTAAACTCAACTTATTTAGGCACTTTTCTGCTCTGCACCTCTAGTTAGAGATGTGTCCTACTGAGCTTATCTCTGCCTCAAATTCACACTTGCAGATTGTCTTCTCATTTCAGTTATTAGCACTCCATGCCTCTAGTTGTTCAATATGAATCAATTCATTGCTTGTGTCAACCCTAACTCCTATTTCTTCTAAACTTCATACTCAATACAAAAGCAAATTCTGTCCTCCCACGCCCCCTTCAGGTAGAGAACCCAGATTTAGCCACCGCTCTGAACCCTTTGGCCCCATTTCTAAGCATGGGACTCACACTGGGAAGTCTACACAGCTATATGACCTGCCTGAAAAGCATGTGTCCCAGACCTGTCTTCCAGCCCCTACTCTGGCCACTCCTCCTCAGGTACGGAGCCCAGACTCATGACACCAACTCCACCCATTCCTTCAGCTAAGGGCTGCCTATCTCTAGGTGAGGATGCTAGACTCACTATCAGTGCTGCAGACTCCCATTGCCTGACTACAATTTCCCTAGATTCCCAAGGGTGGGGCCTAAGCTCCCTTTAGCTGGGGTGTAACCTGATGAGTGCAGATGACAGGAAACAGGTCCAGACACCCACTCAAAATGGAAGGCAGGATTTCCATACTAAGAAACACTAACTCCAGATGCCTAGACCATAAAACCCATCCTCATGAGTGATGTCACTGTGCTTTACAACAGCCTACATGACTTTTATGTCACCTTATGGCCAGGACAATCCTGACTTCCAGGCAGTATGTTTACTTTAGTCATTCTCACCAGACCCTTATCTTGTTTCTAAGTCAACAAGAAACCATCTTACGGATGGAGCCATAGTACTCTCCTAAAAACTTCAAGGTAAACAGTTTTTGTGCTTTGTTGTACCTATGGGGCTGAATTAATTGTTATTTGAATACTTTCCCCCCAGAATGATACTGTGCTTAAATATGGCTAAAGTCAAATGATCTGGCCAGACTCTACAAGTCTCGGTCCAGTGCCAGTCGCAGCAAATTTGGGCTAAGCGAGTTTCATTCTCACCTCATCCTGATCATCTTATTCTGCCAGCACTAAAGCCTACAGGGAAGCACCACAATATACTCAGTGGGTAAAGTGCTTGCCATGCAAGACTGGGGAAGTGAATTCAGATCCCAGCCTAGACATAAAAAGCCAGGTGTCAGGGAAAGTACTGGCTCAGGACCTACCAAGACCAAGTTCTCAGCACAAAGGAGGTTTATTTGGCCCGGACGGACAGAGGGCAGGAAATAAAAGACAAAGATGACAGGTGGTAGAAGATGATCAGGAAGGGGAGGGGAACATGGGAAAGGGGGGAAGGGTATTTGTCCCCGGGGGGAAAGAGGAGCACATAAAGGACTGCCTCTGGATAGAGGAGACAGCCACAGCACATAAGAAAATGCCAGGTTACAAAGTTACAAGAAACCCTGTGTTAGGATATTAGGATGTTCATTTTAATTGGGCATGTTAACTAGGTGAGTCAAAAGGGGCTTCTGATTGCTGGACTTTAATATTTTCATAGCTAGACCTTGGTAATCAGCCTCAGGAGGAGGAAGTGACCAAATAAGGGATTAGACCTTGGTGGCTAGCTTTAGGAATCTAATCTAAGGGTTTTTAGAAAGTCAGGGGAATGAAGGGCAAGGCTTGCCAGAGCCATGCTCACCACACTCACCACATGCTGACCAGAGTTCCTTTACTAGGTGCATAGTGTACCCCAGTAATCCCAGTGCTAGGGAGGCAGAGACAGGTAGATCCCTAGAGCCAGCCGGTCTATCCATACCGGGGAGATCAAGTTTTTGTGAGAGACCCTGCCACAAAAAAACAAGGTGGAGACAACTGAACAATACATGCACCCAACTTTGACTTTTGTCCTCCATGCATGTACATGTACACACATACATTTACACACATGTACAATAAAAAAAAAACTTTTAACTTATGACCTGGGAAAACAGTTCAGTCTGCTTGCTGTGCAAGCATGACAATTTTGGTTAGATTCTGAGCGCGCGCCCCCCCCCCCCCCACAGAGAGAGAGGCGGGGGGAGAAAATGAGCCAGGTATGGCAGCAAATACCTATAATACCAACAGCAGACTCAGGAAATCACTAGGATGTGCTGGGCAGCCAGCATGGCCTACTCCAGCCCCGCCACTTGGTGAGATACTGTCTTTTTTTTTTTTTTTTTTTTTTTTTTTTTTTTGGAGACAGGGTTTCTCTGTGTAGCCCTGGCTATCCTGGAACTCACTCTGTAGATCAGGCTGGCCTCGAACTCAGAAATCCGCCTGCCTCTGCCTCCCAAGTGCTGGGATTAAAGGCGTGTGCGGCGAGATACTGTCTTAAAAAGTGAGGTGGATATAAATCCCTGAGGTAGAACATGTGCACACTACTGTGTAACAGGAGACTGAAACATTCCACTAGGCAGAGAGGATCCTTAATCAGGAAGGTAAACTACTCAAAATAGCTTCCTGAAGTCCCTGTAACTGACCAGATTCTCTAGGCTCCTCCCTGCCTGAGTAAACAATAGAAGCTGAGACCAAAGAGTTTCAGAGACAACTTAGACCAGACCAGCTGCCTGCAAGAGCTGGGTTAGACCAGCTGCCTGCAAGAGCTGGGTTAGACCAGCTGAGGCATCTGGAAAGGACACTCTCCAGCCCCTTGAGCTGCCTGCAGGCTGTGCTGTATGTTCTAGGTTCCTAGCTTTGTGAGCTGCAACTCATGCTGGGGTGGGCTTCGGTGATACAGCTGTCTTTGAGTCATTTCTGCTCCCTGAAGTAACCCCCACATTCTGTAGGGAAGCCCAATACAACTCACTGGTTCACGAAACTGGATTTTAATCAGCCATTAGATCCCTATCTGTGGGAAGTAGATGTGTATGCTGCATCTCCCCAGAAAAAAATTTGTCACATAATACATCTGCACTGCATTCACATCCACACATGTGTACCAGCACAAACACATGCATAAACACACACACACACACACACACACACACACAGAGAGAGTGAGAGAGAGAGAATTTTTGACTTTCATATATTTAAGCAATATGAAGTTATAAAATCAGGAACATTAACCTTTGTAAAAGTATTAGATCAACGATCATGAAAATGTTCATGTCTTAGCTGTGCCAAAGGACAAAATTGCAAATTAAACTCCATGCTCATAACGTCATTAAGCAGGGCATATTAAATAACAGCGACAAATCCTCTGAGCTCACCTGACACTTACCAATAATCCACAGTATGAGCAGGTAGTCTATTCTCTCAAGGGCTGGCCCCATTGTGTTTTTCTTGTCCTCGTTGTAGACAAGTGAGTAGAGATTTAGTAACAGCAAGAATGTGAAATACGATGCTCCATGAATAATAAATTTCATGAAAGGTGTGTGAATGATTCTGCCAAACTGAGATTTGGGAGCTATCAAATAACATAGTGACAAAACTGGCCAGAAGATGCCAACTGTCAAGACAGTCATTATCTTCTTACAGGTGGGCTTACGGCGGTAACCTGACATCTGTCCGAACCAAACGGTGTTCAGGAACTGCTGGCAATTTGACTGGGAGACAAACTGAAAAGGACATAGAGAGACATAAAAAAACAAAAAAGGGGGAAAAAACCCTTTAAAACAGTAACTGACTGATATTCAAAGTATTAACATTAGGAGAAAAGCCTACAAAGTTTACAGTTTCTCTTCCTCTTACAACTAAGAGTAAAGAGAATATGGAGCCTGATTACACAGATTCACATCTAGGCTCTGACACAGACTAAATGACCATGAGTAAGTTTTCAGGCTCTCCAAGCTTCCCAGCCCTCAGTTCTAACATCTGGATAGCAACAGTACTTCCTCATGAACTTGTGAAGATTCAGTGTCAAGTTGTTAGGATCCGGCCTTGTTCACAGCACATGCTAGTTTAAGATTAACAGCATGAGCAGCCTAGTGAACTAATCGCATTTAAAGACTATCATGAGCCTTTATGAGCCAGCACAAAGCACTAACTAATCCTTGAGAAAGTGCTGGCTATAGTTCCTAAGTTCTAAGGAATGAGATGGCCTGATGAAAAATGGTCCACGTATCAGATCTAGACATACTTCACGAAAGCATGAAGATCAACTTAAAATATATCAGAGATACTAATTTCCCCCTGCAGTGCAGGACAGAAGCTAGGGCCTTGCACATGGTAGGCAAGTGTTCTACCACTCACCTAAGGCCTCAGCCAAGTCCTCAGCCCTCTTGTTAGCCTTCACTCCAGACAGTCTTGCTAAGCTGACCAGGCAGATCTTGCACTAGAGATCTTCCTGCCTCAGTAGCTGGGATTACAGGTCTGAGGCATTAAAAATACTCTTTTAAAAATTACTTTTAAGATTTTTTGTGTGTGTACGTTTTACTTGTATGTATACCATGGAAGTGCATGGTATTTGCAGAAGTAAGGACAGGACATTGGTATCCCTCGTAAATGAATCACAGATGTTTGTGTGCCATTACATGGATTTGAAGAATTGAACCAGGGTCCTGGGCAAAAGCAACAAATACTCTAAACCACTAAGCCACCATGCCAGTCCCCTAATAATACTTTTAAACTTGGTTATTAGTAAATTTCATGTGAGAAGAAAAACCTCAAATAAGAATGAAATTCTAGGGGGCTGGTGAGATGGCTCAGAGGGTAAGAGCACTGACTGCTCTTCCGAAGGTCCTGAGTTCAATTCCCAGCAACTACATGGTAGCTTACAACCACCCATAATGAGATCTGATGCCCTCTTCTGGTGTAGCTGAAGACATCTACAGTGTACTTGTGTATAACAATAAATAAATCTTTAAAAAAAAAAGAATAAAATTCTAGTTCAACTACAGAAGTTAATTTGTGCAAGTTTACAGTTTTTTTGCTTACAAAATTTAAATGGCTGTATTTTTAATATTCTTTAATCAAATTTCATATTACCAATCTATAGATAATATTATTCAAGTAATCTAAAACAGCATTTTGTCAATGTTACGTTTCAAAAAAAATTTTGGTGTCATACACCTTTAATCCTGGCACTTAGAAGGCAGAGGCAGGCAATCTCTGTGAGTTTGAGGCCAGCCTGGTCTACAGAGTGAGTTCTAGGACAGTCAGGCCTACCCACAGAAACCCTGTCTCAAAACCAAAAAAGAAAAAAGAAAGAAAGAAAGAGATTTATTCTAAGTTAGAATTTAATTTGCAGATTTCAGTCTAATTAAAAAAATAATTATATAGCATCCAATCATGGTTATCAAGAATTTTTCCAATATAGCTATACTCATTTTTAACATGAGTCATGTCATTCTTTAATTTTTTAATTTTATTGTATGTGTACAATCACTTGGCTTACATGTATATGTCTATGTACCAGTTGTGTGTTTGGTGCCCACAGAGACCAGAATAGAGCATTGGATCCCCTGAAACTGAAGTTACAGACAACTGTGAGCTGACATGTGGGTGCTGAGAAATGAGCCTAGTCCTCTAGAAAAGCAGCCATCTCTCCAGCCCCTTAACTTCTTTGCTTATTCTTCTGTTGGATTTCAGTGTTCTGGGGAATCTTAATTTGTCCCATACGCTGAGATACCCAGGACTGAAAGTCTTTTTTTAGCACTTTTGTTTTTTAGCAGCAGCCAGAACTCAGGGATGTTACCTTTCCCTGAATATCAAGGAAAATTCAGCCCTATTACTGTACTTGGCATCCTTAATATAATGCTAATTAGAAACTATATTAAGTATCTAGAAGAGCAATATTTCAATTACAAATGTTCTACATCCATAGTGGTTTGAGGCATAGACATGGATTCTCTATATTCCTGCACAGAGAGGTGGTAGAAGAGGAGGCCATCACTGTTCCCATCTATCCTCCAACTCAGTAACCTGTGGTTCCTGTGGCCAGCAAACTCTAGTAGAAATGATGCAATGTGACTTCTGAAGGCCTTGCCTCATGGTCATACTGTCAACTCACCTGTCTGGTCACTCAGCATGCTGGGACCACACTATTCATGGTCCTGGCTGATGTGAAGAAACCAGAGATCTGACCTTCCAAACAGGATCTTTCTACTTTCAGACACTAGCATGACCTTTCCTTTAAGCTATATATACATTATTATGTTATAGATGTTACACTGTTTATATTGTTATAACTTTCATTTTATGTAAGAACCAGAGTAAAGAAAATAAAAATATCACAGAATGCTTCATACCTCCTTCTGGTTATATTTGATAGCAAGTTTCAGACGACTTAAATTCATCCTTTCTTCTAGTAGTCCCCGTTTGTCAAGAGGCTCATCACTAGATGTATGGTTTAGGATAACTTCCAGTTCACGAGAATTCCGGGCTTGTGCGAGCAAATCTTTAGCAAACATTTTGCACTGACGTGCTAGCTCTTCATAATCATTCCTACAAAATGCAGTCTTCTGTTAGGGCTGCTACTCCCACTGCCCAAGGAGATTATATCACCAGAAATTACTTTACTCAGCAGTATTTAAATTCTGACAGGACTACATAAGATCTCTCTTCTTGCCGACACAGGAGCTTCCTGGTGCAGAAATCCTTCACGGCTTTGGAGAAACATGCTTCCTGTGCCCACACTGATGATTTCAGGTGAGCACAGTCTACTTTATAAACACTCTGAGAAATGCTTAGAAAAGTTGCTCAGTTTTTCACTTCACTCACTTCTCATTCTCTGTAAGATGGTGTCTTAGTTAGGGTTTTTCTGCTGTGAACAGACACCATGACCAAGGCAACTCTTATAAAGGACAATGTTGAATTGGGGTTGGCTTACAGGTTCAGAAGTTCAGTCATTATCATCAAGGTGGGAGCATGGCAGCATCCAGATAGATTTGGGGCTGGAGGAGCTGAGAGTTCTACATCTTCATACAAAGGCAGAAAGGGGAAGACTGGCTTCCAAGCAGCTAGGATGAGGGTCTTAAAGCCCATGCCCACAGTGACACACTTCCTCCAAAAGGCTACACCTCCAAATAGTACCACCCCCTGGACCAAGCATATTTGAACCATCACAGATGGCTAAAATTTCCCTTGATATTAGTCATGTAAACAATAAAAACAATGCTTTTAATATTACTAGGTAATTTAAGCTTACAGTAACTTTCAATTATACCCAACATATGTATGCTATTCTAATATTGAAAAAAATTTCTGACATATTAAAAGCACTCATTTGAGTGAAATTCAAGTTAAAAAAAAAACTAACTGCATCTCCTAAGGAACTCTCTTTAGAAGTATTATTTTCTACATTTTACCACTGTGTTTGAATTACTTATAAAACATGTCTTTAACATAATTTGTGAGAAATGAGGTTTTAGTACATAATTCTTTATTAAATATCAATTGCATTCAATTTATAACTCAGTTAATCAAAAATAAGTATGTTGCAAATAACTATTAGTCCTGCATATGAGGCTGGACATTTGAAAATAATTGTATTCAGCTCTTTTCTCATGCAGAAAAAATATGAGACCAGGAAGGCATGCACTGCTCACTCTTTCCACAGGGTGACTGGTCCAGGAGCTGGCTGGCTGAAGCTACAACTCTAACCTCAGCCTCTTCCTTAGAGACAAACATTTTTCTTATTCTTTACATTATTACATAACCTAAGAACAATTCACTGGATTTCTTTGACAAATAAAGTATTTACTACATGGCTTCTGGCTTAGGAATATAACTGCAGGTGGGAACATGCATCAAAGTGTTATAATAAAGATATCTCATCTTTAAATAAAAATTTAAGATGGCTAGAGCAAATATATAATTTATTGATCTAATCTGTTTAATCTCTAAGAGATTATGAGAAGATAATTAAGTGCTTGTGTAATTTAGGTAGAGATTCAGTTAGTGATGAGCAAGGATCTTGTACCCTAATTATAACTTTATGGGTTTTGTCTCCCTCTTCTTTCTCCTTTTGGTTTTTTAAAGACAGGGTCTCTCATTGGGTAGCCCTGCTGGCCAGGAATCACCAGGTAGACCAGGTTGGCCTTGAAACTCACAATAGTTCTTCTTCTGTCTCTCCAATGCTGGGATTAAAGGTGTGTGTCACCATGCCCTATTCTTGTCTCCCTTGCTGAGACACAGTTTTGCTGTGAGCTGGCTTCACACACCAATCCTCTTGCTTCCCCCTCATAAATGGTGAGATTGCAGGCATGTGGCATCATGCCGAGCTATAACTTTGCTTCTTTTGGTTTTAACTCTGCTTTTAACTTGATGCTGACTTTAGTAAAAACATCTTGCTTTTGCAGACCTTTCTCTGCCTATTAATACCAGATTGAAATAAGTATGTTTTAAGATAACATTCAAATCTAACTTTATTTGTTCATGACTATAATACAATCATAGTAGTTGTACAAGTCTATTTTTAGGAGGAATTATATAAATTCTAATTTATATGGAAAGAAAAATAAGGTTAAAGTAAGAACTTCTTCATATTTAAATACAATTTATTCATAGCCTCATGTCTTAATAAAATTAAGTTTTTAACTATGTCTTGTGAGTTCCTCAAAGTACGTATGTATGTATGTTGTGGTGGTTTGAAAATGCTTGGCCTTGTTAGGAGGTGTGACCTTGTTGAAAGAAACGTGTCACTGTGGGGGTGGTCTTGAGACCCTCCTCCTAGATGCTCAGAAGTCAGTCTTCTCCTAATGGCCTTCAGATCAAGATGTAGAACTCTCAGCTCCTTCTGTACCATGCCTGCCTGGATGCTGCCATGCTCCCACTTTGATGATAATGGGCAGAATCTCTGAATCTGTAAGCCAGCCCCAATTAAATGTTGCCCTTTATGAGTTGCCTTGGTCATGGTGTCTGATCACAGCAGTAATCAGACACCTTACTTAGGGTTCTAAGTAAGACAGATGTCATATTGAGTTTTTCTTTTTAATGTAATGTACTTAAAGAATAGTAGTCTTAAACTTTAAAACTTATATGTAGGTTTTTTTGTAGGTCTCTGGACTTAGAACTTTCAAGAACACATTATATACACCTGTATTAAGGCTAATGAAAACTGTGAGTCTCTAATCCTTCTCCAGTAAGTGTTAACCTTTCAAGATGGAGCAGAGCCACACTAGCAACTGTGAAAGGAAAGTGTTTTCATGTACAGTCCCTGTCAGCACTTTACAAATGGGAGCTGGCAAGAGGGCTCTACAGACAGATACTCTGCCATAAGGACACTCTCAAGGTCTGCCCAGGGACTCAGGGTTTAAAGAGCAGAAGACAAAGAAGGAGTGGACTAATTAGCACCAAGACATGTTCCTGAGACAGAGAAAGGAAATTCCAAGTGGCAAAATTAGTCAGTTTATGAACAGATTGAGGCAGAGAAGTCTATACTAAAAGATAATAACATACACATCCATTCTTTCCCACCTGAATTCCACCTCCACAAGGCTGAGTTCCTTTAAGTCAGCACTAAGTTCAAACGCTCTTAGAATTGGATCCTCCTCTGTTAACATTATTAGAGCTGGACTGGCCAGACATCTATAGATATCAAGACGAAACCTGTAATAAAATTTGATTACACAAGGTAAAATTAAAAAAAAAAAAACCTTTGTTAGTTTTAATCTGCAATCTATATAAATGAATAAAGTATAAAATATTTAAATTTAACTATACATATGCTTATTTCAAGATATTTCATAAGAAGAAACACCTAAAGCTTAAACATCTTGAGAACAAACATTGGAAAATATTGTCCACAGCTTTAAGTTACTGTTTCTTTTCAAATATTCAAAATTTTGGCTGCCTTGGTTTATACGTGCCTGCAGTTTCATCTCTCAGGCAGCTGAGACAGGATTGAGAGTTTGAAGGTTACAAAGCAGGTTTCAGGCCAATCTGGGATACAGAGCAAGAACAACTTCATATGGCTGGAGGGGTCACAGACCAGAGAGGAGAAACGACTACTTACTGATGTTTTCCTAACCCAACAGAGCTTCTAAATCCTTGTCTTTATGCCCACAGATGAGGGTATCTCTTGCACCTTGTTAGAGTAGTTTCTTTTTGCAAAAGATCGAGACTCTTTGAGGAAACCCACAACTAATCAAAATGCAGAACCAGGAGCTTTTAGGTGCACAACCCAATCTTATACATCTACAAGGAACCCTACACCTCAGGTTTGGGGGAAACCACAGAAGAGGTAGGCAGAGAGACTATAAGAGTTAGTGGCCCAGACCTCTTCCCACAGACTGTCCTCTAGGTATGACAGTGAAAAGTGCACACGTGAAATCTTAACAATATGGCTGTCTGAACAAGACCAGCATAATGACAACACTAGTGGACGTGTCACACTGTACAGAGGGGAAAGTCCACATGGTCCCGCCCCTAGAGAAAAAGCTGCAGGCAGCCAGTGCCTGCTGAAAGAATTAGTTTCCTCTAGGGGTAGCTCTTGCAGAGGATCTTCAATCCCGAATGGCCAGCTCTGGACACACGCATACAAGCAACATTAAATGGAGTCAGTGGCTCTGTGTGTGCATGCGTGTGAGTGTGTGTGTATATGTGTGCATATGAGTGTGTGTGCGAGTGTGTGTGTGAGTGTATGCATGTGTGTGTGTGTGTGTGTGTGTGTGTATATAACAATAATAATTAAGAGACCATGGATTTAGGAGGAGGAACACAGGAAGAGCTTGAGACAGAAGGGAGAAGTGAGAATTATGTACATAAAATGCTCATGTAAAAAATTCTCAAAAAGTAAAAATTAAAAAGGAATGACAAAATCCACAATTTAGTTGTATTTATGACTATATAGAAGGCCACTTTTTGTTTCTCTTCAGATAAGTGTTTCCCGTTAAATTCATTTGTCAGCTGCATAACTATACTAAGATTATAGAGTCCCCTACTCAAAGGAACAAAAATTCACAATAGTTAAATTGAATATTCTTTTACTTCTGAACATCTTAATTGTAGGAAAAATATTCTATTTATAATTCCTGTCACATATCAGTCTGAAAAATGTAAACACACATACTTTAATGGTCTAATTTAAAACCAATATTTTTCCTTTCTTAATTTTATTTTTTATAGTTCATATTATCAAATTAAGTTAATTGAAATGATAGCTACTTTGTGATCTTTTCTTTTTTTAAAAAAAGAGAGAAATGATACAAAAGATCCTAGCTATAAATGTGTTAGCCAATACTTAATATGATATCGATTGAATTATTACTAAGTTTTCCTCTCCCAGAAATTAAACTTCTCTAGCATCCTAGATAAATTAAACATAAGTCTTATTATGCCAGGTCACAATTCTGAAAGATTTTCAACTAGTTATGAGTAAAATTATTCAGTTATATATAATTTCTAACTAATTGAGTGAATAAATCCCTTTATTCTCTGTAATTTAATAAATATTCCCATTTCAATAACAAAACAGGAAATAAACAACAATTCATCAAAATTCTTTACTTATAAACATTCAAATGTAATTTCTAGTTCACAAATTTGGGAGACTTAATGCATGTATTTGTTTTGCTTAAAAATTTAATGCACACTGGTCATTTTAGAGTAGACAATCCAGGAACCTGAAATGCCACAGTCCTCCATGTGAATACACCATATTTCAGTATCTCTCATTCTTTACTACAACCAGTTTTCCATTTGATGGCTATCCACTGGATCTCCATTAGTGAACATTCAAGTTGCTCCTAATTTGTTTTTACTATAAAAATGAAACAACAGATATTATTTAATTCTTACATCCTATATACAATTCAAATTGTTGGGTAAAATCAGCATGCGTATCATATACATTCAGATATTATTGAGAGCAGTAAAAGTAAAAAAGGTGAATTTCCCCCATGCCTCTGTTATATTCAATGGATTAGGCACTGCTATCCTAAATCTGGCCTTAATAGAAAAACAGAACTTTAGGCTGTTCTAACCTGTATTTCTTTAGAAGCTCAACTATCCTTTCAAGCGTTATAGTTATGCTTCTGTAAACTGACTGTTCAAATTCTTTATCCCATTTTTTTCTGTAGATAATTCTCTAGTCAAAAGTGATTCAAATACCTTTTCCAGTTGGTTGTTTAACTTCTTACTTTCTTTTTAATGGATTTCTTTCAAGATAAAATTCTAAAGTTACTGACACATTCCTCATTTAATCTATAGCTTTAATGTTACTTACAAGCAAAGATAGTCTGCATTGATGGAAACACAGGGGGCTGGGGCAGGAGGATTGCTTGAACTCAAAGCTAGATTGGGAAATGTACCAAGATACTCTATATAAAAAAGAAAGAAAGAAAGAAAGAAAGAAAGAAAGAAAGAAAGAAAGAAAGAGAGATAGATGGAGGAAGGAAGGAAGGAAGGAAGGAAGGAAGGAAGGAAGGAAGGAACAAACAGATCTTCCAGTCTCCAATTGCGCCCTGATCCTGTGCCACAGAGTTACATACACAAACACCGCCAGGAGAGAGCTGGTCTCCCAGAAGTGCCTACATACCTGCAAGCACAGGTAAGACCACCACTTCTCTTCAAATTCCTGGCCCAAGAGGGACACTCACAGAGCCATCAGACACAGGAACCATGAATTAGCTGGGGACAGGATCCTTCTGGTCTCTGTCTGCACCCCAGAGCTGACCCTATACCACAGCTCTCCATACCCAAATTCCTCCTGGAGAGAGCTGGTCTTCCAGGAATACTGACACACAGGCTTGCAGGAGGGACAAGCCAAAGTCAGAGACAGCAAGACCAGCTATTATCAGAGATAACCAGATGGCGAAAGGCAAACACAAAAACATAAGCAACAGAAAGCCATCATCAGAACCCAGTTCTCCCACCACAGTGAACCCTGATTACCCAAACACACCAGAAAAGCAAGACTCTGATTTAAAATCACATCACATGATGATGATATAGGAATTTAAGAAGGACATAAATAACTCCCTTAAAGAAATACAGGAGAACACAGGCAAGCGGGTTGAAGACCTTAAAGTGGAAACACAAAAATCCCTTAAAGAATTACAGGAAAAACACAACCAAACAGGTGAAGGGACTGAACAAAACCATTTTCTAAAAATGGAAATAGAAACAAGAAAATCACAAAGGGAGACAACACTGGAGATAGAAAACCTAGAAAAGAGACCACGAGTCATAGATGCAAGCAAGCATCATCAACACAATACAAGACATAGAAGAGAGAATCTCAGGTGCAGAAGATACCACAGAAAACATTGACACAACAGTCAAAGAAAATGCAAAATGCAAAAATCTCCTAACCCAAAATATCCAGGAAATCCAGGACACAATGAGAAGACCAAACCTAAGGATAAAAGGTATAGAAGAGAGTAAAGATTCCCAACTTAAAGGGCTAGTAAATATTTTCAACAAACTTATAGAAGAAAACTTCCTTAACCTAAAGAAAGAGATGCCCATAAACATACAAGAAGCCTACAGAATTCCAAATAGACTGGAGCAGAAAGGAAACTCCTCCCATCACATAATACTCATAACACCAAATGAACTAAACAAAGAAAGAATATTAAAAGTAGTAAAGGAAAAAAGGTCAAGTAACATATAAAGGTAGGCCTATCAGAATTATACCAGACTTCTCAGCAGAGACTATGAAAGCTAGAAGATCCTGGGCAGATGTCATGCAGACTCTAAGAGAACACAATTGCCAGCCTAGGCTATTATACCCAGCAGAACTCTCAATTACCATAGATGGACAAACCAAGAAATTCCATGACAAAACCAAATTTACACAATATCTTTCCACAAATCCAGCCCTACAAAGGATAATAGATGGAAAACGCCAATACAAGGATGGAAAAACTACACCCTAGAAAGAGCAAGAAAGTAATCTTCCTTCAACAAACCCAATAGACGATAACCACCCAAACACAAAAATAACATCAAAAAATAACAGGAAGCAACAATCACTATTTCTTAATATCTCTTAACATCAGTGGACACAATTCCCCAATAAAAAGACATAGACTAACAGATTGATATGTAAACAGGACCCAGCACTTTGCTGCATACAGCAAATGCACCTCAGTGTCAAAGACAAACACTACCTCAGAGTAAAGGGCTGGAAAACAATTTTCCAAGCAAATGGTTCAAAGAAACAAGTGGGAGTAGCCATTCTAATATCGGATAAAATCGACTTTCAACCAAAAATCATCAAGAAAGATAAGGAAGGCCGGGCAGTGGTGGCGCACGCCTTTAATCCCAGCACTTGGGAGGCAGAGGCAGGCGGATTTCTGAGTTCGAGGCCAGCCTGGTCTACAGAGTGAGTCCAGGATAGCCAGGGCTACATAGAGAAACGCTGTCTCGAAAAAAAAAAAAAAAAAAAAAAAAAAAAGAAAAAAAAAAAGAAAGAAAGATAAGGAAGGACACTTCATACTCATCAAAGGAAAAATCTACCAAGAAGAACTCTCAATTCTGAACATCTATGATCCAAATGCAAGGGCACCCAGAATTCTCAACTGAGGAATATCGAATGGCTGAGAAGCACCTAAAGAAATGTTCAACATCCTTAGTCATCAGGGAAATGCAAATCAAAACAACCATAAGATTCCACCTCATACCAGTCAGAATGGCTAAGATAAAAAAACTTAGGTGACAGCAGATGCTGGGGAAGATGTGGAGAAAGAGGAACACTCCTCCATTGCTGGTGGGATTGTAAGCTGGTACAACCACTCTGAAAATCAGTTTGGCAGTTCCTCTGGAAACTGGACATAGTACTACCTGAGGACCCAGCAATACCACTCCTGGGTATATACCCAGAAGATGCTCCAACATGTATTAAGGACACATGCTCCACCATGTTCATAGCAGCCTTATTTATAATAGCCAGAGGCTGGAAAGAACCCAAATGTCCCTCAACAGAGGAATGGATACAGAAAATGTGGTACATTTACACAATAGAGTACTACTCAGCTATTAAAAACAATGAATTTATGAAATTCTTAGGCAAATGGGTGAAACTAGAAAATATCATCCTGAGTGAGGTAACTCAATCACAAAAGAACACACATGGTATGCACTCACTGATAAGTGGATATTAGCCCAGAAGCTCAGAATACCCAAGATACAATTCACAGACTACATGAAGCTCAAGTAGAAGGAAGACCAAAGTATGGACGCTTCGGTCCTTCTTAGAAGGAGGAACAAAATACCCATGGGAGGAGTTACAGAGACAAAGTGTGGAGCAGAGACTGAAGGAAAGACCATCCAGAGACTGTCCCACCTGGGGATCCATCCCATGTACAGTTACCAAACCCAG
>JADRCD010204672.1:0-10152 GCA_019843815.1 Montemys delectorum | reverse complement strand
AGAGAGAGAGTTAGATCCCCAATGGTCATCCAATACAGAATGGTCAGCCCTAAAGCAGATACTTGCAGTCAACAAACCAGACTCAGCAGGTTGTATTTATATATTTTTGTACACATACCTCTCCACCCCACCCTATGTATATGTAACAATAATTGGAGAGGAAGAGACTATCAGTTTGAGAATGGAGGACTATGGGATGAAGTGGAGTTGGGGGCAGGTTTGGGAGCGACTGATGAGAGGAAAGGCAAAGGGGAAAGTGATGTAATTAGTTTTAGTTAAAATATATTAAATAGTAACTAAGTATGAATATGAAAATGCTCCGTGGAGTCTAGGATGAAGGCTGCTCTGGGTATGCACCTTTAACTGCATGCCACATCCTCCCTATTCCCTATTTATGTTTTCTGTTCATGGGGGAGCAGAAAGAACTGTAGGAAAGAATTGGTAGAAGCATGATGTACAGATGGCCAGCTCTAACCAGGGCTCCACTGTTGTTGAACAAGTGCCCAAGCCTGAGGTTCCCTGTACTGCTGCCCACACATGGCCACGCAGGTTGAATCCTGGAATTTGGAGAAATGACAAAAAAAAAAAATGCTACTCATAAGTTACTTCACCAACTGGCATTCTCATTTTTTCTAATGTTTTTCATAAAAATGACAATGAATATCCCATGCTCTATCTGTAAGCCACACACAAAATTACTATAAGAACACACAAAAGTTAGTATGAGAACTCATAAAAAATAATATCAGGTCCCACAAAAGCTGGAAAACCAAGTTCTGGCCAGGGCTCTACAATTACATGTGACTCAGCCTGGAGAAATATCTGTACTGTGTTCTCTGTGCTCCGTAGTAGCAAGTAGTAATAAAAGAGGAAGGAAAAAGAGGAAAGACAGAAAAGAAGAAAAATACAGATAAACCATGCCAAACTCCATAAAGAAGCTACCTTCAACCAAGAGGTGCTGTCTTCTTATGGAAGTTCAAAGGAGGAAAAAAAAATGTGGACCACTGTGAGTAAGATTTCAAAGATAACACAGCTGGATCTGGTTATAGAGTGGATGATACACAGAAAGATAGCCAGGGTTCGTGTTTTAATATGGCTAGCTGCTCTTCCTATGTTTTAATATTACTGTTATACAAGTAGTCAACTGACCAACCAACACATCAAACAAAAACCAAGAGACAGGAGGCACATCTTTAATGTAAATTTGTGACATTTGTAGGCCAAAAAAGAGGAAGCACAAAGAGCGTCTCTCAAGGGCTGGGAGGTAGCTCAGTGACAAAGTACTTGCCTAGCTTTCACAAGGCTCTAGGTTCTATATACATCACCACCAAATGACCAACAAACACGAAGCAAAAAAGGCCTACCTCAGCAGTGCTGCGAGTAGGATGGCATTATAAGACCTCCCAAACATTCTGAATGTATTAACATACCCAGCCATGGTTGAGGCAAATAAAAAGAAAGCAAGAAAACAAGACTTCACTCAGAGAAGACCGTAAGTAATGTCATTCTGCGGAACTTTCATTGAAAACAAGATTTAACAAAAACTTCTCCTTAATAAAAAGAGACCTAGGGGGAGACTTTGTTGTGAGACAAAAAAATAGATTTGACAGTGGGACAGAGACCACTGAGAGAACAAATGAGAGGACAGGTTATATATCCAAAGGTAGAAATGACACAATGGAAATATGAATCAGAAAAGGCAGAGGAGTAGACAGTCAAAGTACGCTGTTGTTGGTGAAACCTATGTTTTCTAAACTAGTCTATCAAGTAATAAGTAACATTCCTGGGAAATCTATTTTCCCACGCATGGTTAATAGAGAAAAAAGAAGTTAAAATATACAAAGCAGAATACCAGTTCCACCATGGATCATGCAATTATTGTATATTTGTATCACATATACTATATATATATATATATATATATATATATATATATACATATATATATGTATATATATGCATTACTTGTATGTCTATTTATAGACACCTACATCTAAACTGAAACAAAATGAATAAAGCTGCTCACACAACATTAAAAGAACATACTGAGATTAAAGTAGCCAGAGTACATGGTACAGAAGCAGCACATAGATAATCTATTGAAGAATATAAATGGGTTAAGTGAACCCAGAAAGTAAAAGCTATTTCAGTTACAAAGCAAAATCATATCTGAGTGGTTAAGAATAGTCTCTGCTTACAGAGGAACCAGCAGCCATGTGGGGCAACTCACAACCACCTGTAACTACAGCTTCAGCAGATCCAGTGCCCTCTTCTGGCCTGTGTGGGAACTGCACTCACATGGGCATACCCCACCCCCCACATCCACATAAAGAAATCTTAAAAAGCAAAACAATCATACTTATTATTTCGTGAAATTAATTTTAAAAGAATTTAGAAAAGCTAGAACAAAAAGAATAGAAAAACACACAATGAGAAAACACACAAAATCAGTAATTATCCTAACTTCAGCATAAAATAAAACCAGTTCAAAACAGATTAAATGGGCTAAAATATGACAGAATATAAATGTCAAGACACCAAACAACATGGCATCAATATTCATTTCACACACACTACTAGAAAGTTAGAAGTAAAACATTAATGATTATCTTTAATGTGGTATTTTCAAACATAATGAATCAAGCAAACAAAATCTAAGAAAGCCTACAAGAGGCATACTTAAGTGATCGAGCCCATATGTTCTGGAACTAGATATGTAGATTTTTATTCTTTTTATTTATTCTCCTTTCATATGATATCACAACTACAGTCCATCCTCCTCCTATACACACACACACACACACACACACACACACACATACACACACACACACACGCACATGCACACACTCACATGCACACACCCACACACCAGCCTCCTTTTTCCCTCTGGCTGCATTCTCATTACCTCCCCTCAGAAAAGAGCAGGCCTTTCAAGAACATCAACAAAATACAGCATACAAGCTACAATAAGACCAGGCACATTTTCTCACATCAAGGCTGAACGAGGCAGCCAGTTGGAGGAAAAGGGTCCCAAAGACAGCGGAGGAGTCTGAACCAACCCTTATTCCTACTGTTAGGAGTCCCACAAGAACACAGAGATACCTGACCATAACATATATGCAGAGGACCTAGGTCAGACCAGTACAGGCTCCCTGACCTCTGTGAGTCCAATTGAGTCCTGATCAGTTGATTCTGTGAGCACCATGCTTGTGGTATTCTTGAGTCATTTGTTTCCTCCAATCCTTCCACCCTCTTCTTCTCAAGAGAGCTCTACCTAATATTTGGCTGTGGGACTCTGCATTTGCTGCCATCAGTTGCCGGTTGCAGCATCTCTGGTTTCTCTGATGGTGATTTTTGCTGGGCTCCCATACCAGCCCATCCTGCAGCCATGACAAACATAAGTTGGAGGCTTTGTGGCTTGGTTGGCCTTCCAATTCCCCTATTTTGAGGACTCACCTAGTTCCAGAATGGCCTGTTCAGGCTCCATGTCCCCATTACTAGGAGCTTCAGGTTTTTTTTTTTTTTTTTTTAAATAGAATAGCTTATTCAGGGCATGAGGAGGGGAGCTGAAAGGGTAGTAGAGACAAAAAGAGTAGAGTAGAAGCTGGTCATGAGCACATGGAGGAAAAGGAAGGAGGGGAGGGAATGGGGGGAGAAAGAGAGTAAGGGACAAGAGAACAGAGGAGGAGCAAGAAGGCAAGAGCAGAGGTTTAGTTTTTTAGGGATGAAAGTTGGAGAAGGTTTTGTAGTGAGCTTGAAGAGGTCAGCTCAGAGTCACTGGAAAATTCCACCAGGCACCCCTCCCCTCCTGAAAGAGACAGGCCAGAGAGCATGTAGGCCGGAAGAAAGAGGTTGATTAAGCCCCTATTACCTCATTGCCTAAAGGCCAATCAGTTTAAAGGGTGCACTGTTCCACCAGTCATATTGTGCCCAGTTGCTGATGCTCTATTCCATCCCTGGAAACTGTATAAAAACTTGCCAAATGGGCTGCCCAGGGTAGCCGCCTCTCCTTCAGGTGCAGGATGATGACTCCAGCATTCTGGAACAATAAATTCTTCTTGCTTTTGCATTGTTCCCCAGCTCTGCATTGTTCACTAGGGGTGTTCTGGGTAAACTAAGGCTCCTTAGGGTCTTACTTTTGGTGCATTTGCCAGGAGTTGATGCCCTGTGGGGATACACTGCAGAGTAGTGAATTGGAGGTCTTGAACAGGAACCACCATTTCTTGTCTGTCTTGCTGTTTGTCAAAGTTTGAGTCTGTAAGTTTGTTTGAACTTTTGGTTCTCTTGCAAGTATCTGGGGGCTCGGAGAGCCTATGGTGTCTGGTGCAGTCAAGTGCGGTGGGCAGATGTGCCTTAACATCATGGCTGTGGGGAATCTAGGGGAATGTTTCAGAGACTCTGGAGGGATCCCGCCCCTTTTGGAAACAGAAAGACAGCATCAGTGGGAGCCTAGTCTTACTATAACCTGGTTTCTGCATGTGGAAGGGGCAGAACTGTCTATAAAGGCAGGAGCTGCTATAACCTGTTTTCTGTGCCTGTTTGTGGAACATGTTGATCGTCTTTCTCTGTGTCTGCATCCCTCTGTGTCAGGGGCAAATTGTCTGTGTGTTGATTGTTTATCTCTGTGTTTATTGGTATTTCTTTCTGTGTTCTTGGACTGATGACTTTTTTTTGGACTTTGGAAAGACTAAATCTATCCCATTAAACATCCTAGCTAACCACTGGAGGAGAAAGCTTGCCAGTAGTAGTAAAGAAGGGAAAGTTAATTACTCTTTGTTTCTCTGAATGGAACACCTTCAGAGTAGGGTAGCCACCCATAGGGACTTTTGACTTGCAGGTGATCAAAGCAGTAGAAGAAAAAGTCTTTCGGCCATCATCCTTATGGTACCCAGACAAAGTGCCATATATAGTTACCTGGAAGAATTTAGTGGAGGCCCCCCTCGTCATGGATAAAAGCCTTTCTTTCCCCAAGACCCACCTCATATATTCTGGCCATTTGGAAGAAAAAGAAACATGGGAGAAGGGATCCGGACCTGAGCAGTCAATCCTTCGAGACCCTTCAACAAGACCCTCCTCCTTCATATCCCCCTACCCTTGCCCCCATGGCCCCACCAGCACCAGCGCCAGCACCAGCACCGGCTCTATGATACTCAGCCCGTACTGGACTGGGGCCATTTTATCCCCCTTTTACCTCAGGGAAGAGCAGGAGGATACCCCCTCCCCCCAAATTCCTGGTCCCATCATGGGAACCTGAAGTCTAAGAGCCACCTCCCCTGTTACCACAGTGGCTCTCCCACTGAGGGCATACAGGCCTCCAGAGAATGGCAATCAGACTATGCAATGTTGGCTCTTCTCTTTGGCCAACTTGTACAATTGGAAGGCCCAATACCTGTCCCCTCCGCCCTCTCTTTCCAAGGGGCCAATCAATCTCTTTGAGACTGCTTAATTTATAATGCAGGAAGCCAGAATGAATGCCCCCTCAGACAAGGGGGCACCATTGATTAATTGACCAGGCTGTCTTTACAGGGGGCTTCCTCTGACTAAACCTGACTGGGACTTTAATATGGCAGAAGGTAAGGAGTATCTGAAGGTCTACCACCAGACCCCATTGGCAGGTTTCAAGGGGGCTGCACAACGACCCATGAATTTGACCAGGGTAAGTGAGGTTAGAGAGGGATCAGATGAGTCATCCGCTGCCTCTCTAGAGTGACTCGTGGAGACATTCTGTCAGTAAACACCCTTTGATCCCAGCAGCAAGGAGCACAAAGAAAGTCACTCTGACTATGGTTTTTATAGACTAGGCTAGTGGAGACATCAGGAAAAAGCATCAGAGGCGAAGGGACTACAGGATAAGCCATTGAAAGATTTAGTGCAGGTTGCTGAGAAAGTCTATTGCAATAGGGTGAACCATTCCAAGTCCTGACTCTCAGGCTAGAGAATGAATACAAGTTGTTTGAGACCTTGGACAGGGCACCCCAGGACCTAGACTGGTGGCTTGAGACTTTTCCCCAGGCCTAGGCTGAGAAGGCAGGGAAGGAAAGGGCCACCAACCAGCTCCCCCATCCATGTGGAACTCAGAGCCCAAGCCTCCCGGTGTCTGTGTGCCAATGTCCAATGTCGAGGAAGGCCTGGAAAGGAATCAGGCCCCACATTACCAGGCTCCTAGAACAAAGGATTCTGCAGAAGTGCTAATCAGCTTGGAATACTCCCCTCCTGCCTGTGAAGAAACCTGGGACCCAAGACTAAGGAGGACTGTCTCGAGGGGACTAAGTGCCTCTTGGAGGAGCTGGGAGGATTGGAATACAGAGCCTCAGCCAAGGAGGCCCAAACCTGCCAGAGAAAAGTAAGTTATTTGGGCTACCTGCTGAAAGATGGCTGATACTAGTTCTCCAATACTTGAAAGGAGACCATCCTGTGCATCTCTGCAGAGCCCCAAGCACGTACAGGAATTCCTGGGCATGGCTGGGTTGGTTCTGGCTGCTAAGGATCCCAGGGTTTGCTGAATTGGCTGCCCACCTCTACCTCCTAACTAAATACAGGTAGCTCTTCCACTGGGAGGAAGAAAAGCAACAGGCTTTTGACATGATTAAGCAGGTTCTACCCGAGGCCCCTGCCTGATGCCAGTAGACCTTTCCACCTTTAAGTGGCTGAGAATAGGGGGATAGCCAAGCTATGAATCAGTTGGACAGTGGGACAGAAACCAAGATAAATGACATCATGAATTACGTCACAAGATAGAAACATGTGAACCAGAAGAGCAGATAGTAGAGAATAATAAATAAAAGGGCATTTTTTATTGTCTGTTTTGTAAAATGTATGATGTTATAAATACAGACTATCCATTAGCAAAACCCCTGACTCCCCAAGAAATAATAGTGTACATATTAATTAAAATTCAATAAAAATTAAGATACTTTAAGACAACTGGAGAATCAAACCATATCTATTAGAAGGAGATCGAAACTATGGAGAAACAAAAGCAAGAGATTAAAAAGCTTTTGTAAAGAAAATGAAAATTTAATGAATACGAAATTTGTCCTAAATGATTAAGAAATGAACAGTAAAATAAATGTCCAACACAAGTATTTAGAAATGTCATAGCAAATCTAAAACAAAACAAAACAAAACAAAACAAAACAAAACAAAACAAAAGAAATTAGATTAAAAACAATGGGACAATAATAAATTAGGAACTAAAAATTATTAAAAATGAAAATTAAATCTCATTTGAATTCTTTGGGGGTGAAAATAGATCATAAAAAAATTTAAATTGTTAAAGAGAAGGAAACAGAATGCCACTAAATAAAACATAAAAAACTATTAATGGGAAACAACAAAGACATGAAGGGAATTTAAAAATGCAAATGAGACAACTCTGCTCATATTGTGCAATTTAATTTGATGAAATACATTTTCTGAAAGAATGTAAATTGCTAAAATTGCCCCCAGAAGAGAATGAATAATAGCAGTAAGGGCTGCTTAGCCTGCCTTGGGCAGAGTTCCAAGAGCCTCACATACCTCACCTCTTTTATTATTCACAACAAACTCCGGAGGTATTGTTCTGTTTTATAGCCTTCATTTTCAGAAGAAGAAATGGTGGCACTATCATGCCATCATCTGAAGGTCACAGCCTACCAGGTTTAGATCAGGGATGTAGTCATGATCATCTGACCAGGAGTCTTTGAGTTCAGCCAGTTTCACGATTCACGTGTAAGAGAGCAGAAGTAAATGGATGGCTACAGATAGAAGGGCTGTTGAAAAAGAGTAACTTCTTGTGAACAGCATTGGACTAGAGACAGAAAACGAAAATTACCCTGCTCTGTATGAGAGCTAATAACACGTTCTGACCGGCTTTAGAGAGAAGCAGACACTCTCAAGATTTCATCTCATGCAAAGGCACCTTAACTTTGATGTATTTTTCCCAGGATATATAACATAAAATGTTAACAAACCCGGGAGAGGGGAAGTCATTGCGTATAGTTGTCCACCTACATGTGACGCCGGTAGGTTCCAGTGGATAGTTAGGACCCTGTAGGCATCCAGATGGCTGTAATTCAATTCATTGGGTTTCAAAAAACAAGAACAGGAAAAAGAACAAAACCAGAGAAACCCTAAGCATAATAAGGTATGCATGTAGGAAAGGGGGTTTTAAGAAGGAAGAGGAGTGAGAGGGAAAGAGGAAGATTCAAGAGTGTGGGAGGGCAATCAGAATTCATTTTATACTTGTATCAAGTTGCCAAGGAATACTTAACTGATAAAAATGTCAACATTGAAGCTTGCATATGAATAGTGCTAAAGTAAACAGGAATCTAGGCAAATGGAATTGATCAGCCATTAACAATGTAAGAGAGTGCATTTTATTGTTAAGTACAACAAAATTGCTTAGAAATAAATCTGGTTTTATATTCATCAATGAAATGGGTACTGGAGGAGGGAGAGTTTGTTTTCTTCTATAGTCCCTGGTAGATGCCCCAGTGGATCATGCTCTGCACTCATTCCATTATGGGCAGCATTAAATGGACACAGTGGGCTCTAAAAAGTAAAGTAGGAAGAGAAGGAAGAGGAGCAGGAAGAAAAGGAAGAGGGGCAGGAAGAGAAGGAGGAAGAGGAAGAGGAGGAAGAAGAGGAATTAAATAATAAAATGATGTTGGGAGGGACATGGTGGAGTGTTGTCTACAATTAGCAGGAATAAGGGCCACAGAAAATATTAAGATGCTGAGTTGGTGACCGGGAATGAAAAATCAAGAAGATAAGAAATTAAGAAGATGATAAAAGCAATATCTGGGACCAGGAGTTCTTGCCTAAACGGATACTTTATTCCAAGCATGTTTATTAAGAACTACAGCAAACCACATCCTCTCTGTAGGAGGGAAACCAGTCAAGGTCAGCAGAGAGCTAAGTGAGACAATGTTGACACTAAGAGCACAGGGTATCTTAGACACAGCTATCTAAGGATGGACAACCACAGCCCAAGGAGACCAGTTAAGTCCCTAGAAGCAGCAACCTTGAGTCTGCTTCTGAAAAAGGACACAGAACTAAAGTCCTTGGAGACCTCTTGTCAAGGCACCTGAGAAAGTCTGGCTGCCCACGGAGAGAGAGGTCCAGGAGGAGTGTGAGGTTGGAGGTAGTGTGTAGATATGATCTAAATGTATTATATGCATGCATGAAATTGCCAGTGAATAAAAGAAATACAAGAAGCAAGTAGAAATTTACAAGAATTTTATATCGGAAGCAATATGATATGGAAAATAAAGTTAATAAAAGTTAATGTCTATTTTTTTTGGTTGGATAGTGGTCTCTTGTCTTGAACAGGAAATTGCCCTGTGTATGATAACTGCTGTGCTTGCTTCATGGGTGCCGTAGATTATGCTCTTCAGACCAACTGCCTACTAGAGAGCCAAGAAATGAACTAGAATATTGATAAAAATAGGCACAATGTGCTTCCACCACACATATAAGACGGTGGTTGTAATTAAAATGGCCAAACTATAGATTCTTGGCAAGGACATCATGTAGCTAGAGCCATTTCTATGAAGCTCTTAGAACATTTATTGGAACAAATATTTTGCAAACTGGTTTTTAAATGTTGACTAATACTAAATGTTTGCCTATCTCCTGAACCAGAAGCAAATGCTCGTAGTCTCATATGCATTTACTTATTACACATGTTTTATAAATATATACAAATGTGATAAAGGGAAATGAATGGGCACAAAGCATGTTTGCAAATTCTTTGTGTGTCACAGCTTATTTGCGACAGCACCAAACTCCAGTCAATGTAGAATGTACAGGTCAATGGAGGTGACTTCTTTCCAGGCAGAACTGCATGACTACCAAATAGACCTGCCATTAATTGAACAATCATGGCACTGTCATATCAATTCAAGGAGGAAATTAGTCCCAAGAGGCTACATTGTGTGTGATTCTGTTTATGGAGATAAAGTATAACATTCTACATCTAATTAACATCGAAGTCTACCATGGTCCAGATAGCCTTTTGAGCTTGGCATAAAATTGGGGACTCTCTTTGTCAACAGAGTCTCTCCTTCTGTGACCTTGTCTGGGGAGCTGGAGACCCCCACATACCTCTACTTGTGAAAAGTCATGAAGTTTTGATTATATTACAGGTTCAGCTTCCTTTTGTCAGAT
>JADRCD010204671.1:37010-57743 GCA_019843815.1 Montemys delectorum | reverse complement strand
CCCCCCCCCCCACGCACCTCTTTCTTTTTTTCCTTTGGAAGTATGGCTTAGCAAATGGCAGAACTAGTCAGGAGGTAAGAGCAAGCAGACAGGCATTCATCTTTTCCAAGAATGTGCCTATTATTCTGACTTCTTGAAGGAGCAATTTTTCCTGTGAGTGAATTCCACTATAAAAAATGCCACGAGCCTAGTGAAGCTTGTGTCTGTGGAGGGTGATAAAGTTCCTGGGAGTGCCCTCAGGGCGTCTGCTTGCTTCTTTATCCCCTGAGGGGCTCTGGCCTGTGTTGCAAACCCTGGCTCTGAGCTGCCCTCTTCCTGCTCCTGGGGATTCCACATGAGCCAAGGCACCGTCTTCCTGGTAGCCTGTTGCTATGTGTTTGCTACTGTGAATTAACATGTAAATGTATTGTGTTGAGCTCTTCACGCTGGCCCCACCTCCGGGGCAGGGGGCGTTCCTCTTTCATGTCACGTGTGTTCTGTGACCTCACCTTATCCTCAATACCTTCTTTCCCCACGGTCTCCCTTTGGCAACCTCTACCCATCCGCATGAACACAGATGCTCATACATAGCAATTAAAAGCTGAGATCTGCATGTGAGAGGCGACGTGAGGCTTAGCCTTTCTGAAAACTGGCCACCCCACTTAACATAGTGATTTCCAAATCCATCAGGTTTTTTATGAGATTTTCATGGTTTCATTTCTCTTTATAGCTAAGTAAGCTTCCACTGTGCACACGCAACACGCTGTCATGGTCTACACTGTTAATGAGCACCTAGGCTGGCTTCACCTCCTGGGTATCATGAGCAGAAGCAGTGGATCTGGCAATGTCACTACGTAGGATGTAGGCCCTTGGACGTATGCCCAGCCACAGTATCGCTGGGTCATACCAATTCCATTTTTAGTTTTCTGGAAACCCCCCACATCATTTCCGTAATTGCCACACCAGTTTGCATCCTCACCAATGGAAAATAAGCCCCCCACTTCCTCACAAGCGTTTGTTGTCTTCCATAGTCTTAGTCAGAACAGGGGCGGGGCAGGGCAGACTGGAGCTGTCAGTAGTGCTTGCTGCTCTTCCAGAGGTTTCCAGTCACTGTTCTTCCCAGCACCCACGGTGGGCGGTGTCTTGGCCGCTGTCCCATTGCTGTGAAGTGGCACCATGACCAAGGATAGAAAGCATCCACCTGGGGACTTCCTCAAAGTTTCATACATTTAGTCCATTCTCACCAGGGCCGGGAGGACGGTGGCATACGATCAGGCCCTGAAGCTAAGAGTTACATCCCGATCCGTAGGCAGATAGAGAGAGCCAGACACAGGTCCTGGCTTGGGATTCTGAAACTTCAAGGCCCCACTTCCAATGGCACACCTCCAAATCCTTCCAACCCTATCAAAGAGTTCCAGTCCTTGGTGACTAAGCATTCAAATATATATGCCTTGGGGGCCATTCTTATTTAAACCACTATAGGCAGTTCAAAAGTGCCTGTAACTCCAGTTCCAGAGGATTTGATGCCTCTTCTGGCCCCCAAGGGCACTCACACCATATATGCATATATAAGATACACATAAATATGTAAAAATAAACAAAAATTTTAAAGAGAATGAGAGATTGAGAATATATCTCAGTGGGAAAGCATTTAGTTAGTGGTTAGCATTTGCAAAGGCCCAGGCTTCCTCACCAGCACCACAAACTTAAGAACAGGCACTTGACTATCTGTGACCAGGCTGTATCTACAAAGGCCATTTCCTTCCAGTGCCCAATCAGGGGTCAAGGGTGAGGGCCATCCTTGGTGGTGTCTGGAGGATGTGTCTTGTGCCTATGTCTCCTGTGTGACTCTGCTTCAGTACCAACAGGTTTCAGGTGGCTGTAAGGGATTGCTCAGGTCATAGGCCACAGACTTAGGCTCTCACGAGTTTCCCCAGCTTACAGATTACACGGTTCTTACTGTAAGGCGATTCACACAGATGTGGAGTTTAGCGGCCAACAGTTCTGAGTATTAGGAAGTGGCCGTGGGCTTCAGTGGGCTGAAATGAAGGTGACAGATGGCTCCTCCTGAGGGACCCAGGGGAGAAATTTCCAGTTTCCAGTGGCCATTGTTCCCGCCCTCCATCCCCAGCCAGGAGATGCATACCTGCTCCAGCCACACTTCGGTCTGCTCTGCCCCTCGTCTGATTTAGGACAATCTGTGATGGCAGTGGCTTACTATACAATCTATGACTGTCTCCAGCTCCAATCCAAAGCCTTCGGTTTAACCAAGAGCTTCTCTCTTATCTCAGCATGCCCTGTGCAGAGGGCCAGGGCACAGCAGCCACTTCTGGGAGTCTCCCTGGCTGCCACCTCTGAGGACTGGCTGAGCTCCCTACACCAGGCAGCAGGCCATGTCCACATACCTACTGGGGAAACTCAGGTGGTGGACCACAACTATCAATCAGAGAGAGCTCTGTGGAGAGAGAGCTTCAGCCCTTTAGAGCTGTCCATTTCTCCTCAGTCCATCCTGCCCTGCACAACCACGACGTCGCAGTCTCCTGCTTTGCCCATAATTAGGACTCAGAAGGACAGCTGCATCCCAGTAGCTATCTGAGAGGAGACTGGCCACAGGACCGTCTGAAGGCAGACCCTGCCAAACAATTACAGGCCTTCCCATCTGACTGCTTCAACTTGGCCTCCTTCGTATTCACTGTGTTTCCTTACTGACAGTGTATGGGGATTTAGGGAGGATTAAGGTAAGCCTTTAGGGACAGATGAATATCCACAGGCACTCCAGGAATGCCTGTTCCTCACTAGTAGTTGGATGGGCCTTGTGGAGCTTGGGCACTTCCTGTCTAGGAAAGTGACACAGGTCAGCCACATGGAGGTACACTTGTCCTTCCCTCCGCCCCTAGAGGGTGCCTCTTCCATTTGAAACTTCCAGCCCTAGAAGGTGGGCATTGTGTTTGTCCTGAGCGTGGACCTGTCTCCTGGTATCTCTGAACATTCCAAGGGAGAACAAGGCTTGGATCCATCTCCTGGTGTCGATGAGCATTCCAAGGCTTGGATCCTGGTTGTTCCAGGAACGTGGAGGAAACTGAGCCACAACTGTCCCAGGTGCCCAGCCCGAAGTGCTGGGCTCTGCTTTGTGCTGCCTAAATATGAGAGTGTACAACACCTGGAGGAGTGACTATTCTTACTGCTGTGATCAAGTGCCTGACACAGTCTAGCTTGAGAGAGGAAGGGGCCGTTTTGGTTCATGGGGGATGCAGCCTGACATCATGATGACACGGGCAGCTTGGTCCATGGTGCCGACCGAGTAGAGACAGAAGACTGCCGGTGCTCAGCTGACTTTCTCTCATTTTCTCTAGTTACTAAAGACCCAGCTCATAAGATAAAGCTCTCCATACTCAGGATGTGCTTTATCCCCACATGTAACACTCTGGAAATTCCTCTACAGACACATCCACAGGTGAGCCTCATGAATGGCCCAGATGTTTTATAACCTAACCAAGTAGGCAATCAAAATTAACTTCCTCGGGTCCATCCCTTTGTCAACCTGACACCCAAATATATCACTTTATAAAATAACAATCCATCTCTGGCTCCCACAGGCCCTTAGGCATCTGATACCACAAGATACATCCATTGTAGAGTCTAAAATGCTGTGTATAGTGTTTAACAGCTTGAAAATGGTGCCTAAAGCCTTTGGAGACTCAAGGTGATTCTTAGCTGTGGCCCACTATATAGTAAACAAACAAACACTAAATTACCTATTTCTAACATATGCACAGAGAAAACATTTCCATTCTGAAAGGGACGGATGAGATCCTAGCAAGGGGGGGGGGGCGCAAAGCGTGACGAAGACATAGCAGGGAAAAACACCGTGTCATGCAGCTCCATGTTGGACATCTGGAGATCTTGGTGATCACCTGGGTGCCAGCCAGCAGACTTGATAGCTCCACTCCTCCATCTTGACACCTTCGGCACATATAGCCTCTTTTTTCTTCAGGGGAGCTGGATTCATCCAGCTTTCATCCGCAGAAATCCCATGCTCCTTTCTACCATGTTCATTTGCAACTCAGGACTCCACTGTCACAGATTCATATAACACCCCAAGGCCTCGCTGTGGGGAACCCAGCCTTGCACACATTGCCTGATGCCAGTGGCTTTTGGGAACATTGGTGCAAGCCTCTGCAACCCTCTGCAATGTCCCTTAACATTCCGCATGTCTGCAAACCAACACCACATAGATGGTGCTGTTACATTCTGCTGCCAGCCCCTTTTAGTCCCAGAGCTGTAGTGGCCCCTGTGTGCCTTCTTGGCTGAGCATGGGAAAACACCTCCCCAGGCAGTTAGCTGCTTTAGAGCAGGGAGCCCTTCCGCTGATTCACACTCCAGGATCTCTACTTTTAAACTTAAGTCACATCTTCACAAGCTGGAGCCCCTGATAGATGGGAGGTTGCCTTGACAGTACCTTTCCTATTATTGCAGTGCAACATGAAAAGTATTCATTTGTTTATCTTGTGTGTGAAGGGTGCTTGTATGTGTTGGTCTGTGGATTGTACACATGGACATTCTGGTGGAAAAAGTAGAGAGGGCTAAAGGTGTGGGGAGGCTGGAGGTCAGTAATAGGTGTCTTTCTCAATCAGGAGTCACTGTATTTTAATTAATTAATTAATTAATTAATTCCGTTGAGATGCTTTCCCAGGCTATCTTAGAACTCACTATGTAGAATGAACTGGCCTGGAACTCACAGAGATCCTCTTGCCTCTGCCTCCCTGACGCAGTAACCGAGGGCATGCACTTTCCCACCCAGCATAAATGTGAACTACTTTTCTTACTGACAAACACTTCAAAAAGTTTCTGAGGCAGGTCCTCACTGTTGGTCCCTGGCAGGCCTGGAAGTTGGTATGTAGACCAGGTTGGCATTGAACTCACAGAGATCTATTTACCCCTATGTCCTGAGTGCCAGGCTCAAAGGTGTTTGCTTCCATCTTGTTTCTGTGAGGAGTCTCTCACTAGTGTGGCTGTCTCTGCCCCTCCCTTGAGTGCTGGGATCACTAGTGTGTGCTGCTGAGCTAGCTCCGCCCGCTGTTGGTGCTGAGGATCTCAACCGAGGTCCTCAGGCTTGTATGGCAAGAACCTCTCTCGTGAGCCATCTCCCAGCTCTGAAAGGTTTCTTCTAGGGCATACTAATCTTATTAACAATTGTAACTGCTTCCTCCACACTCACTGTGGCCATACCTTTGAATTTGCTCACACTCTCTTCCTCTCCAAGCTGAACGGTTTCCCTTTCCAATGGTCTGTCTGCCATTGGAACTCTGACCAAGAGTAGAGAGCCGTAACTACAGCATGTTTCCTCTGACAGACACCCTCAGCTACTGCTTTTGAATGTAGTCTCACTCAATTTATGAGGGTGTGGGCAAATATAGCTAGATTCTGTGTCAGAATGGCCTCTAGCCCAGTCCAGATAGATTCCCCGTCCTCTGAAGTATCATGGGCTTTCCTTTTCCAGCAGCTTTTTTCCCAGCAGTCTGTTCTTCCAAATGTTCACCACAAAAGACCACTAAGCTGTTTATAGGCTTCTGTGGCTTCTCTAGCCCACAGCTCCACATTTTTCCAAATTCCTTCCACAAACCAGTTTGGAAGGACAACAGCCATATGGTCAAAGGACCCCACTTGTTGATCTCTATTGTTTCTGTATTGCTTGCTTTTCTCATCTTTGTGATAGAGTCCCAAAAAAACACAACTTAAACGGAAAGATTTGTTTTGGTCACTGTCAAAGGAACGCAGTGTACTGTGAAGGGGAGGCTTGGGACAGTGGCAGAAGCTGGGGATGGCCAGGGTTTGGCTTCCATTTTCTTTTTCTCCTTTATAGTGGGCCCAGAACCCCAGCTCTTTGGTTTTCTGCACACATGCAATATGGGGCTTATTTCTTCATCAGAACCTGTCTGGAAACACTCTCAGAGACACACTCAGAAGTGCCCCCTTGGTGATTTCAAATCTTATCAGGTTGACAATTATCTTCATTAGGGCTTTACTGCTTTGAAGAGATACCATGACCAAGACAAGTCTTAGAAAGGATACCATTTAATTGGGGCTGGCTTACAGGTTCAGAGGTTGAGTCCATTATCATCAAGGTGGGAACATAGTGTCATCCAGGCAGGCATGATGCAGGAGGAGCTGAGAGTTCTACATCTTCATCTGAAGGCTGCTAGCAAAAGACTATCTTCCAGGCAGCTAGGATGAGAGTCTTAAAGCCCACACCCACAGTGATACACCTACTCCAACAGGGCCACACCTTCTAATAGTGCCACTCTCTGGGCAGAGCATATACGAACCATCACAACAATGAAGATGGACCACCACACCGTCTCTGCTAGTATACCCAGAAAGCTGAAAGGAAACCTCAGAGCAATCCAAACCCAAGCTGCCATAGGTCACAGAGAGCGTCTGGCTAGGAAAGGGTGACTTAGACGACTCAGCCCTGATTTGCCAATCTGAAAATCAGAGGTTTAGAATGTTCAACTCTGGGACCTGCCTGGCACTTGCTCAACTGGCTTGACTTTTAAGTCTAATCCCAGTGAGATGGAGAGAGGGCCCAGAGTGGTCCATCTTCTGGGAACCTGTGACAGACACTGTACAGAGAAAAGGTCTTTGCAAGTATATTTAAGACTCTCAACATGATGCCATCCCAGGCAGGGTGATTTGAATAAGAATGGCCTCCACGGGCTCATGTATTTGAATGTTCAGTCTCCAGGGAGTGGAACTGTTTGGTGGAATTAGAAGGATTAAGACTTGTGGCCTTGTTGAAGGAAATGTATCACTGGAAACAGGCTTTGAGATTTCATGCTAGGGCCAGTTTCTCTCTCTCTCTCTCTCTCTCTCTCTCTCTCTCTCTCTCTCTCTCTCTCTCTCTCTCACACACACACACACACACATATACACATAGACACACACACACTCACACACTCTGGCTCTCACTGTCTTTCTGTCTGTCTGTCTTTGTCTTTGTTTCTGTCTCTGTCTCTATCTCCCTCCTCTCTCTCTGTCTCTGTCTCTGTCTCTGTCTCTGTCTCTGTCTCTCTCTCTCTCTCTCTCTCTCTCTCTCTCTCTGCAAATCAGGATGTAGTTTTCCATTACTTCTCCAGCACCCTGTCTGCCATTTCCCCCTACATGATAATAATGGACTACCCCTCTGAAACTATAAGCCAGCCCCCCAACTGAATGCTCTTTTAAAAACAAAAGTTGCCATGGTCATGATGTCTCTTCACAGCAATAGCACAGTGGCTAAGACACCAGTTAGCTGAGCATGCCCTACATCCTAGGGACACAGAAGAGGCTTTGTGGGGACATAGTCAGAGATTAGAGTGGTGTAGTCACAGACCAAGGTCCTCCCTGGAACTTTCAGGGGACTACAACCCCACCCACTCCTCTGTGACTGCCCTTAGGCCTGCAGGGTCTACAGCAACTAAAGCATCTCATCTTGTGCTACCAAGTGCTTGCTCATTTATTGCAGCAGTCAATGGGAGCCAACCCACCCACTGACCTGGAAATCCTAGGAGCGTGGTCTGGAATCTCCTGATAGTCCATCTCCCCAGGAATCCGATGTTCGTGAAGGTTGGAGGGTTCCCAAGGGTCAGCATGCCCTGTGAGTGTCCGAGTTACCCACCAAGGCATCTCACTGTAACCAGTGTTCTTAAGCATTGTGTGGTTGGTGGCTCAGATGGTACCCCTCATTTCCAACTTCTCAGTCTCAGAATATCACCTTGTACATTGCAAAGTGTGGTGTGGTGTTAAATAACTAAAATAGATGTGAGCTGGGCTTGCCAGGTGACTCAGTAGTTAGGAGCATACACTGTCCCTGCAGAGGACCTGCGTTCAATCCCCTGTGCCCACACTGAGTGCCTCAAAAGTGTCTTTAATTCTAGCTCCAGGGGATCAGATGTCTCTGCCATCCATGGATACCTGCACATATGCACGCATGGACACATACACATAATTAAAAATAAACTAAACTCTTATGCATAGAGGCATAAATATGTATGTGTATGTATGTTTGTATATGTGTGTCTATGTATATCTATATGTGTGTATGTGTATATATATATGTTGTATATGAATGTGTATATGTGTGTATATGTATGCCTTAGTATCTGTATATGTGTGTGTCTATATGTGTTTATCTGTGTATATATGTATGTATATATGGGTATATATGTATATGTGTGTATATGTGTGCATATATACCTGTATGTGTGTGTATTTGTATGTGTATACATATGTATATGTATGTATCTATATATGTGTGTATACATGTATATATGTATGTGTATATGTATATATGTGTATATACATATGTATATGTATGTATTGTATATGTGTGTATGTGTATGATTGTATATGTGTATGTATATGTATGTGTATATGTGTATATGCATGTGAATGTGTGCATGTATATGTGTATATATATGTGTATGTGTGCGTCAGTCTATATGTGTGTGTATATGTGTATATGTGTGTATACATGTATCCTCTGCCCATCCTCTTCCTCTGTCAAATGGAATTTGTGGGATACAGGTCACAGGAGATCCTTAAGATAGATACTTTGTGCATAGTTTGTTAATCTAAGGACTGTAATCTAAGGGACTGCTTGACAGGGGCAAAGCATACTTTCTCTGCTGCTGACACATGAAGGCATGCAGGAGGAAGTATTTATAAAACAGGTCTGTTCACTCTCCAAAATGTTCTAGTGTGGAGATGTAGAAAGGCCTCACTTCCGGCCGCAGGTGTTTGTTTCTTGGGCTGCAGCACCTGTTCTCTGGCTGTCTAGTCTGATCTACCTGGCCAGAGGCAGAAGCTAGGCACAGTAGCTGAAGGGAATGATGGCACAGGTGGTTCTCCACAGAACTCATCAGCCTTACCCTGCTGTCATAGTTGGATCTTCATGCCATCTAGGTCTTACTCAGGTGTGGTGACTGTGGTCAAGTGGACAGGGCAGGAAGGTCCGACTGGGGAGGTCAGAGCCAGGAGCAGTGGACAGGGCTGGAAGGTCCGAGTGGTGAGGTCAGAGCCAGGAACAGTGGACGGGGCGGGGCAGGAAGGTCCGACTGGGGAGGTCCGAGCCAGGTGTGTGGACCTTGTCTCATTGTCTTTTGCTAACCTAGCTTGGCATAAAGGCGTAAGATGCCTTCTTCCTTTCTCTCCCTCAGAGGTATCCACAGAGATGCTGAGGCTCATCATTGGGGCACCCCTTGGTATTGGTTAATGAAAACTTTCCTTCAGGTAACTCTGGTGGGCATCAATACCTCACAGAAGCCCATTATCGTCCTGGGCAGCATCCCTAAAGGAACAGACAACTTGGCTCTTGAACTGACTCTTCCTGGACAAGCACCGGGGCAAGCCTCTCATTCATGCCAGCTGGGCTGATCTGCATCTCCCTCTCCCCTGGCAATGGGATGCCTTCTGAACTCCTTTTGGCAGAGTTTAGGACTCAGCTATGTGTGGATATGGGCTCACGTGCTTGAGGTTCTGAAAGGGCTGAGTTTGCGGTGAGGCCTAGACTCCACCCCTGCTCTGAGAATGACCTCAGGACCACTCTGTGCCCTGCCTGGAGGCTGTGCTTCAGAGTCCGACCCACTCTAGGGTTCTGGTCCTAGTTACTGGCCATGTCTCAAAGCTCTGTGGACCTTTTATGGGCTAGGGTAGCAGCTTCCTTTCCCTGACAGGGTTTAAGGTTGTGGCAGACAATTCTCACTGGAGTATTGCTATGTGCCTGACCCATGGAAACACAGAGCTGTACAGAATAGTTCCTGTCCCCATTGTTTGTGCAAATGCATCAGCCCCACCTAGGGAATAAACACAGCCAAACTCTGCCCTTGCTCCCAATCTTGCAGTGGCCTGGCATCCCTTTCCCGTCTCCATCTCAGTCTTTGGCACTGCCACAAGAATCAGGTCCAAAGACTTCCAAAGCCTTCCCAGAGTTCAGCTCATTCCTGGGACACTCAGGGACTGGAGGGACACTCAGGGACTGAGAGGACACTCAGGGACTGGGAGCCTTCCGTTCCATCCTTCCCAGTTGTCTATGTGGACCCCAAACAAGTCCACTCTGGAACCTGTTTTGGGGGCAGGTGCCTTCTGAGATAAGTATTGACTTCATCCCAGGAGCTCTGTGCCTCTCTTTGGAGACTTTCTAGTTTACAGCCTTTACATTCTTACGTGTGGCTAGAGACCTTTTGGGCAAAGGTGTGTTTTTAAAGTTGAGTAAATAGACTGTGGAGTGATTTGTTTAAAGCTTTACAGGATTGTAGACAGGAAAGATGTGTGAGCACCAGTTGCACACTCTCGTCATTTACTAGCACTGGCATCCCTGAAGAGTCCTGTCAGGGTCAATGCTTGAATGCTCAGGAGCTTGTGATATTGGAAACAACTTACTAGAGGGAGATATAGCCCTACTGTGGGACCCCTGCTGTTAGCCCCACTGTGGGACCCTGACTGTTTAAAAATAGATTTTTCAATTCTTATCTATCTTCCTCCCAGTTAACAAAGGAAAGGATTATAAAGCTTGCCTTATGTGGGTCTTATCTTTTAAGATAAACAGCACAGTGCAGGACTGGGACTGCTGCAGGGATGAGGGGTATAAACTTGTGATCAGAACTCTGTAAAATTATAGAACTTAGGCTCTTCTCGAGGGGAGAAAGGTGGTTTCAATGACTTCTTTTTTTCTTCTTAAAGGAACTAGACAGCTTAAGGGATTGGTCCCCTCAGGAGTGTAAGCTAGACTTCCATGTCAGGGAGAATGCAGGTACATGCTTGAAAGGTTAATGGATGGTAAACACCAATTTTCTACAATCCTGGCTAATAAAAATAGCTTACAAAACATACAGTGTTACACTGCCAGAATTACAGACGAGTTCAAAATCCATTTTGAAGCTTTGCATCCTTTGAAATTGGTGCACAGATAGATGCTTGCACCCAACTATCGGACTGAGCATGGGGATTCCAATGAAAGAGTTAGGGGAAGGACTGAAGGAGCTTGCAACCCCATAGGAAGAACAACAATATCAACCAAACAGACCCCCCAGATTTACAGGTACTAAACCACCAACCAAAGAGTACACATAGGGGAACCCATGGCTGCAGCTGCATATGTAGCAGAAGATTGCCTTCAATGAGAGTGGAGGCTCTTGGTCCTGTGAAGGCACAATGCCCCAGCGTATGGGAATGCTAGGGTGGTGAGGTGGGAGTGGGTGGGTGGGTAGGTGGGAGAGTACCCTCAAGAAGCAGGAGGAGGGGTGGGGTAGGGAGGTTGTAGAGGGGAAAATGGGAAGGGGGATAACATTTGAAATGTAAATAAATAAAATAAACAATAAAAAAATTTAAAAACAAAATTGGTACATAGAGCATTGAGCATCATCTCTTCATGGTGGAGGCCTGGCATCCCTAGGGAAATGTACCCATCTTCTCATAGTAGGGTATGCATGTATATCTGGGGAAATCTAACATAATCCTTTGGTCTCTGGCCCTAGACCCTGAACCTGCATTCTATTGTGATGAATCTGGCTACCTTAATTCACCCAAGATGTCTCCAGATGTCTCTGGTGAGCCCCACCCCATGTGGGGGGATGTTGTTAAAAGTCATAGTATAATAATAAACTTGGCAAACTTCTGTTTTTCAATGTAGTGGTAGTAAGAGACTATTGCTGTACTGTGCATTAAACAAAAGGAATTATTTAGGTTGTAACTTCAACATAGGCATTCTAAAACTTTCTGGAATGTGTGTCTGTGTCTGTTTGTGTGTGTCTGTGTGTGAGAGTGTATATGAGTGTGTATGCATGCACATGTGAACATGTGTGCACATGCATGTGTATACACATGTGTGCATGAGTGTGTGGACATATATATGAGTGTGTGTGAGTGTGTATGTGTGTACATATGTGTGTATGTGAGTGTATGTGAGTTTCTGAGTGTGACTATGAGCATGTCTGTGAGCATGTGTGTGTGTGTGTGTGTGTGTGTATGTGTGTATGTGTGTGTGTGTACACAGAGGTCAGAAGACAGCTCTGCGGAGTTAGCAATCTCCCTCTACCTTTATGTAGGTTCTCGGTATTAAACTCAGGCTTACCTGTCAAGTTCCTTTACTCAACTGGCCCATTTTGCCAGCTTAAGATTTTAAAGTGAAATACAGGGAATGGGAGACTCAGAGTCCCTTGCCTGAGTATTTCTACCTTCTTGTCCCTGACTTGTTGGCTTTAACACAGCTTCAAGTCTGAGAGGTCAAAGCAAAAGCCTTTGCATCTTGAGGCTATACAAAGAGCCCAGCTAAAAATTAATTGCTCTCTGTACTAATTTCCTAGAGCCCTTTGGGCCCAGTATCTTCTGCTATATTAAATCGAGCCCATTGACAACAGAGTTCTCTCTAAGTGATGGAAGATGGCCTCTGCATCCAGCCAGCTGAATCAGCGTAACCGGCAGGCCAGTGGGCTGTCTTTGTAATTTCTTTGTGAGCAGGATTAAATTACCCTGCAGGCTGGCATGGAGCCACAGGCCCTGGCTTTGCTGTCTTGGAATATGAGGATCCAGGCCAGAAGCACACGTGTCTGCATTTAAATTCTGACAATCTCCCGTGCTCACCTGATGTTGCATCTATGGCTCTGGCCCTCTACCCTCTCATGCTGCTCGAGGCTGCATGAACATTAAATAAGAATTAGATTTTTTGCAGCACTATCAAACTGGAGGCTGTGCCTTTCCTTAGATGGGTGTAAAGGTGCCACTAATGAGGTGGCTCTGTCACCACTTGGGGGAATTCTGATGCTGCCCTCTCATAACAGAAAAGGAAGTATGAGGGACATTGCTCTCTGTGCCAAGGCTTGCTTTTGGATATGGGGTGGGACTTCAGATGGAGCCATTTCTATTTGTATATACTATGCTCAAATAAGGCAGTCCATTTGAGAGAGAGGCTGGGCCAGCCAACGATTTGGGTTGGCACCAGAACTGATGATGGGGAATAGCCAGAAAGAACAGGATGAACTAGGTTGCTTCTTTATTTCCCCTAATATAGTGTCAATAATGGCTTTTCCTGTCTTTACAAAAGAAGTCCCAAGAAGATCCCTTTGCATTCAGAACCTCTTATTCCTCCATAGCCCTGGAGCCCCAGCCTGCTGGCCCTGGGAGTTTTCAGAAACTTGCCCATTGTTGGGTTCTAAAAGGAGGAATCTGGAAGAGTATCATTCTCTGAGATGCATGAGTAAAGTCACCAGTGGTTCCCCAAGGTTGCACTTCAAGGAGGCATTAATTAATCACTTCTTCCAGCCCCACGGGAGCCAAGGAGCTGCTCCCAAGATTAGAAGGCTGCAGCCACCTTCTGTCTACCAATTCTTCCCCACCAGGTAGGAAATCACCTTGTTTCCCCACTTTGACTGACAGCTATTTCACCAAAGTTACTGAGGGGTTCATGGTGTAGCCCCCTTCTCAGGTTTTAAGCAATATTTTTTTCTTTTGCTTAAATACCAACTGGGTCAAACATTTGTCATTGAAAAAGCGGCACATTGAATGGCTGCATTGTTTATTGTAGGTGTCCTCTCCCGCCCCCAGGAATGGTAAACTAAGAATAGTGTGGCTCAGGACCCTTGTCTGCGTGTTGTGGATGGAATCCTTGTTCTGAACATCAGCAGGATGGAAGATAAAACCTTATCTATTTATTCCCTAACATACTGCACTGCTAATCTCCACTGCAGCTCTCTGTGGAACTGCTCTTGGTGAGAATGTGGCCTCTCTTCAGGAAGTTATTTGATTTTTGATGTAAGAAAAAGGATTAATACGGGTGGATTTTGATAAGGCCGGCTGTTTGGCGTGGCTCTGATACTCTCATCCGTCCATATCGCTGACAGTTGGTTCGTTATGTTGGAGCACTGCAGAGTGGCGATACAGACATGCAGAGATAATTGTAGTTTTGCTATTTAAAAAAATAAATGTAGTGCTTTACGATGTTAAAATGATAACCTGTTTAGGGAAACTCTCAGCGCCTGTCTCTTGGCAAAGAAAAACCTCTTCTAGCAGCTTGACTTGGATCCTATTAATCTATTTTTATTTTCCTGAGTATAATTTAAAGTCTCATTGCTGTTTGAACTCCTAAGCTAGAAAGGAAGGGCAGAGTGCCTCTGTGTACTTTAGAGATGATGCACATACAGAGGTTTCTTGCCTTATCTTTGAGGTGACCTCAAGCTTTGACCTCAGAAACACATGGCTAGACTTGTGACAAGTGGCTTTACCTGTGGTAGGCATTTTGATAGGTAACTATTTTTGGTGGTTTCTTCACATTGGGAGAAGGAAGATTGAGGAGCCCATTTAACCAGTGAGTAAATGTTTTCCATTTTTTCTGCTAACTTCATACTCCCTCCAGAAGTAAGTGCCATGCTCAGGAAGCACACTCTTTTCAGAGGCTGGTGTCCCATGATTCTCTTGCAAGAAATACTAACTCCTTTATTCCTAAACCAGTTGTTTTGATGTGATAAACATTCTTGGAGGTCCCTGTGTTTCTGGATGATAGATACTAGACCTGCAGTTCTGTAACAGTGGCTCCAAGGTAGGCTTAGTAGTACAGAGGCTATTGGAAAGGAGATGGAGGATTAGCAAGGTGCACACTCTTTAATAATACATATTATTCATTTTTGTTATCTTTAGAGCTTACTGAGTAGATGCTCAGAGATATTGGAATTTCTGAATATCAAAGGAGTTGTTGCCATTTTCTGCCTTCTAATCTGAAAGTCCCCGAGTTGCTTAGATCCTATAAATTAAGACCAAGATGCTGTCCTCAAGGACTTTCCTTCAGTGGTTCCACACATCCCCTTTTTCCCTGGGCCATGCCCACTCCCTTCTAGACACCAAACCCTTACTGCCTGATGAGATAGCAAGATCGCCACTTCTTCCCTGTAGTATTCCTTTGGGTTTTGTTTGTTTGTTTGTTTGTTTAAAAGATGATTTATTTTCTTGTATTTTTCTTATGTGAATGTTTTTCCTGCATGTATGTATATGTACCATGAATGTTCATGGTGTCCATAGAGGCCAGAAGAGGGCATGGAGCTCTGTGGAACTGGAGTTATAAACAGTTGTAAGCTGTCATGTGTATGTTAAGAACTGAAACTAGGTCCTCTACAAGAGAGTGCTCTTAGCCATTCGGCCATCTCTCCAGCCCCTGTTCCATTGTGTTCTTTCCCTGTGTGTGTAAATATCTTCAAGGGCTTCTAACTTGCATGATATGCTCCCTCTTTTTATCTATATCTTGCTGAATTATCTTCCCAACTGTCTAAAGTAAGTCAATGTATTTCTACCACTATTTTCTCATGGTCTTACTAAATGTATAATGCTACAGTGTTAACTGTACTCTATTTCATGCCCTCCCAAACAGGCCATGCTATTATTTCACATGTGAATGTGTGCACACATACATGTATTCTTATTCTGGAAATAGCTATGAAACTGAGGAGGTGTGTGTGTGTGTGTGTGTGTGTGTGTGTGTGTGAGAGAGTGTGTGTTTGATGGAGCCATAAATGGAGACAGATATTACATTGCATCCACATAAAACCAAGCCATCTTCCCATGAAAGAATCTTTATAAGGATGTAGATGAGCTTTTTCAACCTCTAGGAATAGGGAGAAGCTGAACCTACAAGTAAGAAGATATGAAAGTGTGATAACTGAAAAGCATTCGACATAAAAGGGCAAACTGGAGTATTTTTTTGTTTTCACAGGTGTATTAGGGTTTACTCTGTTTATTAAGCAATTATCAAAGTAAAGGAAGACAAGTGGATCTTCATCTAATGAAATTGCCCCCTTGTGGGCTGTGCTACCTTCAGTTATCCAGTGCATAATTGGATAACAATGGTGGTGATTGCATTGAGAGCCTCAGACTGGACAGACCTTTCCTCTGTGCGTCTTTTGCATGTAGCCACACATCCTAAGGAAGCAGGGAAAGGGCTGAGTATCAAGCTGTGGTCCTGACTCGAAGCAGTAGGAGGGATACCATCATATCCTGCTGGGCTTCACATTTTAGTTCCTTCAACTCTTCTCGTAGTCAAGCTAGTGCTATAAAAGTATCTCCATTGCCATTTGGTAAAAACATTTCCTCCATGGGCATTTTCCTGTTTCAAGATCTTGCTCTCCAGGCAGCTGTCCTCCTCAGGGCCAGGCAGCCAAGGAGACCCACCTCTAAACATCTACCTTGTTTAAAGCGCTTGACTTATTGCCCATCCTCAATCTCATCCCCCTCCCTCTTGGTGGTGCTATCTTCCAGTTTCATCTCAACTGCTGAGGATTAGGCACCGCTATAAAATTATATTGACCTGTAGGAGCTGAGATATACAAGTGCCCATGTGCTTAAATATCTAGGAGCCAAGCTGCTTGGCTGATAGCATTTATTGATTCATTCCCTCCCTCTGCTCCCCTGAGCCAGAGTTCTCCCTAGTGAAGTACTGATATGTTGGTGCTGACCATGGCATAGATGTCCACACTGTGGACTCTGAAGTGATGTGTTTGCAGGCTGGGGATATTGATTATTGTCGTGACCCTGATGCCTGCAGGCAGCATCTCACATAGCTTCATGATTTAGAACTTCTTTAAGAACAGCTATTTTCTTTTACCTACTCAGACTAGCATCCCTTTAAAGTCTTTTAAAAATGTGTACAATTACAGTAAATGAGGATGTGCAAAATGAAAGATAAATTGAGGACTTTTGTAGGGAAAAACTGGAGAGACTGGAAGTTTCTGTAAAGCATATTTTCTTTCTTCCATGAGCAGTTGAGATTGCTGAGTCTCCTCTCCTGTCTGAGCAACAGGCCCACAAATGCCAGGGGTTCAGAGGAGAATAACATCATCCAGCAGTTTTACCTCATGGGCTGAAAGTCTGCCACCTGAAGGGTGTTGGTTTGACAAAATCTGTTTCCTAAGTGAAGGCTATCTTTGGACCTTTGTGGCAAGAATTCTTTATTTGGTGAGAAATGAGGTTTGCATTTGAAGCCTCTACCCACATAGGAGTGAGTAGCTGAAGGTGGTGGATGTGTACGCAGTGAGGCACACTTTTGGCGAGCTTACAAGCTTACAGTACAGACAGGTCCCCTTTCTTTCCCCTAAATTGTTGCCCATATCTCTTTGTTGCTAGGGATGGGGAGTTCCTTATTCTCAACTCACTGCTAAGAGCTGTCCATTATCTCTGTAGCCTCTTATCACTGAATGTAACTGAATGATTACCAGAGAACATCTCACACACTGGGGTAAAGACTGAGCTCAGGAGATAAATGGTGGGGTGTGCCATTCTCCTTGCCTGTTGGCAAAAGCCTTCCCTGAGCCTCTTGTCCCTTATTACCTCCCTCTCCAACTGGGATGAGCTTTATATGTAGCAGCCCAGTGGATCCTGGCACATATGGTGACAAGCAAGCTGTATGTGAGTTCCCACCCCTACCCCTCACAAACTCCAAGCTACATACTCTGCCCACTCCTTTCTGTTGTTGCTTGCAGTTATCCTGGGGCCTCTCTGTGGGTCCTGCCTTTGGCTTGAAAGCCTCCGACTGTGATCCTTGCTGTTATGTAACTGGACCTGGTCCCTGCACATGAGGTCTCCCCACCCTTCCTAGTCCTCGCCTTTCACACCAGCCTGTGCAGAGCCCATGACCACCCAGAGCCACCATAGCTCTATCCCACATGTCTTCACCTGTTGATGTAATGGGTTCTGTGAACATGAAGCCTGTGCTCCAGTCTTAGGTACCAGAGCACATGGCTACAGAGACTCACTCAGGACTTGAATTCATGGCCTTTTTCTGCTCTAAACCTTCCCAGTCATAGTCCACAGAAGAAAATGGAAGGCCCACCAGCCTCTTCATGATACTGTTTCCTTCACTGTCCCCTCTGTGTTTGGTCCTGATGAATGTCAGAGCTCTTCCCAGGGGACAACTGAATGCTCCCTCCCTCGTGGTTGGTACTAATCCTCGTGGACATTCAGTGGAACCTTCATTCTCTCCTCATGACTGGGATCCCTGCTACAACTTTGGTGTCAAGAGCCTCTTGGGGCCTGAGATGATCAGTTTCTGTCTACTTGGAGCCCCGGAAGTCATGAACAAGGTCTGTCTCCACATAGCACCTGCTGGTGCTCAGTCATTGGAGCTCTTAAGTGAAAGTTATTAATCCCCAACACTAGTGTGGGTCACCCTCAATGCCTCCAAAATAAGGCTGCAGATGAGGAGTGAGGGAACAGAAGTATGTATGATATGGAGTCCATACTGGAACCTCCCCTCCAGCTACCATGCTGCATTCTTCCCTGGATGCGTAGGCTTGGCCTTCCTTCCAGTTCCAGAGACTCACAGGCAGCCTGGCCCTCCATTTGCAATGCCGCCATTTGTAAGAGTCCACGAGCTCTTTTCCTGCCCTGTAGCCTGCTGTGAAGGCGTAGTGACCACATAGAAACCAGTATTACTGAGCGCCTTTGATGCCTTCTGGAAGGAGCATTAGGAGAGGATGAAACTTCTTAGTCTGAACCCGGTATTGCAGGAAAGAGAGCATCTTCTAGTTGGTGAGCCCAAGCACAGGATGGCACTAGAAATAAGGGTCAACCAGGTGGCAAGGGACGGACCAGAGTGCTGTGGACCTCTAAGGAAGGACTAGGACATCCACATTCCTCCACTGGCTGTGGATCCTCTCGTTGCTTGCCTTGAAGTGCCGAGTAAGGCTCTCTGGCGAACCCAGGTCTGGTGGGATGGGATCCCTGCAGAGGTATGAGATGGAACATACAGGGGGTAGGTGGGTACTGATCAGGAAGGACACTTTATCTTGCTCTTGAATGCTCATTGTGGAATGGAGGATTTGGAGCATATTTGGTTTCAATGTGGGCTGTTAGAGCCAGAATCTATCCAAAACATTTGGCTATCTCTTGATTTTTCCAAGTAAGCTCTCATGATTCACGCAGAGTACAGTAGTGCCGTCCCCGCTTGCACACGATTCTCTGCGGAGAGGTTTTTAGTTCTCTTCCCATGTCTAGGTTAGAGCCGGGTGTACTGGCTCCCACGTGAGCAAGCCCTGTTTGAAACAAAGGCTAGGGATGTTTACTGGTACTATTCATTAGCACAGTGTTAGAGCCATGGTATAAACATTGCATATGCACTTATGTCAAATAACAGAGTAGATTAAACATAATATGAAGTCTAGAAAGTTGCCCTGGAGGTGACCACCATTGCAGCCACCCTAGGATAAAGCTGTTTTATGGCATGTACATGGTGGCTGGGCTTGCCTTCTGATAAGGAGTTTGTGCTGATAGCTGATATGTTCTTACGAACCCCTAATCAAGGTTCTAACCACTTCCCTGCAAGAGGGGACAGTGGTGTTGGATCTCCATGAAGCCTCCTCATATGACTGTCTCTGTTGTCAGCTCTCTACACTGTTGACTTCCCACCTCTAACTCAGGCTGTGCCTTGTTAAAGGAAACAGAATACATGTGTGGACAGGGTCTTCACATAGGGCATAAAGCCTGGCTGGGCTGGTATACAAGCTTCCCTGCTATGCAAGGTAGGAGGGTTACTCTAATCTCTCTCTCTCTCTCTCTCAATCACATAGCCTGTGGACGAAGCCTGTTCTTATGTAGGGCTGTGGTCTGAATCTTTGTGTCCCCCCAAACCCATATATCAGAGTCCCCACCCATGGAGGGAAGGCGTTACCTGAGGAATTAGCCATTTGACTGGAACCCTCTGGAATGAGACTTTATTCAAGGGATCTTGTAGCCCTATCGCCTCTCCCACCTTGTCAGGAGGCAGACGAGGCATCTATGGACCAGAAACCGTATTTTCACCAGACAGAATCTGCTGGTGCCTTCGCCTTGCCTTTCCAGGCTCCAGTATGCAGAAGGAAGGGTTTGTGCTACTTCTCAGCTATCCAGTCAGTGATATTTTGTAAAAGTAGCACCAAAGGACTAGACTCTGGTGACCCTTAGTAGGTCTCTCTCCCAACCCCTGTCCATCTCTCTGGGTGTACCCATCACCTGCCTCCTAGATAACAAAATCAAGCAATGACATTGAAGGCAGGGAGTTCAGTGAAGCCAGAACCAAAGGTCTGTGCTCAGATTCTCACTTCACAGGGTCATGCTGTGCTTCCAACAGGTCAGGCACAGCCGGGAACTGTCAGTTGTCCATCATGATTGCTGACATGCTAAGCAAAGAAGACACACTGGGTTTGCAAATTAGCAAGTTCTTTGTAAAACACTACATCCACTTGAGTGTTTCTTTTAGAAGTCCAGTTGATAGGAAGGAATTAGGAAAGCCATCAGTCAGGACCAGCAGAGGGTGGAATAACTGGAGCATTAGCATCCGGAAGATGCTAAAAATCTACTTTCAGCTGCCTTCTTATTTAATGGAAGCTTTGCAGTGGTACATGTGTACATGGATGTGCATGTACAGGCAAGCATGTATGGGAAGTCATTATTTGTGTGCACACATTATATATTCATATGTATATATATGTGTGTGTGTACAAGTGTGTGTTATCTTCATGCATGGTGGTGTATCATATGCACACATGAGAGCATGCATAGGAGAGTACTGGTGTGTGTGTGTTTGTATGCATGTGTGCTAGTGAGCATGCATATGCATGTGTGCCTGCGTGCGCATGTGTGGTATGTGTGGTGGGGAGAAGAGCACTTGCAGCCCTTTGCTCAGGATGTAATCTGTGAGGAAAGCCATCTGTAAGAGTCGCCTGCTGCATTCCCTTCACCTCTGTGTGCTGAGTCATTGCATCG
>JADRCD010204671.1:0-37000 GCA_019843815.1 Montemys delectorum | reverse complement strand
CCTGCTGCATTCCCTTCACCTCTGTGTGCTGAGTCATTGCATCACCTGCTGCATTCCCTTCACCTCTGTGTGCTGAGTCACTGCATTACCTGCTGCATTCCCTTCACCTCTGTGTGCTGAGTCAGCCATTAGATTCACAGTGCACTTTCTGGTTCAGAGAAGGCTCTGCCTGTGATTGGCCCTGCATCCAGACTCTGCATCCAAGCATGTAAATGTCTCAGAGGGGTGGAGCCAGTCTGTTTGTTAAGGGGAGGGCAGGGGTGCCTGATGGCCTAGAATTCTGCCAGGGGTCATTCTTCTGCACCATTTCCTCTCAGGCAAGTGTGAAATGGTGTGTCTCAGCCTGGTGTTTGTTAACCCTCGGAGCCCAACTTCCTCTGACTCCTTCTCTCCTTTTCCCACTTTGTGAATTACCTGCTTGTGATTGGCAGCTTCTCTCCTGTGGGCAGGAACCAGGAAGGCTTTACGTAAGTGAAGATGGGTTCAAAGTTAGGTGGGCATCTGGCTCAACCCAAAACATAGCTTTGGCGTCTGCTTAGCCCCGTCGTCACTGAGCTCTTCATCCATGCCTAAGGTTTTTTCACAGTCCTGGTTCGTTCTTAAGGATTTGTTCCTCATTGCTTAGCATGTAGGCAGCATCAGATTGCGATCTATGTATGGGGTTGGTGGGATGTGTTTTTACTTGATGCGGAGTGAAGCCGTCTGAAGCCTGAAGGTAACAATTCCTCAGAAAGTTCCATCTCTACAGAAAGGATTTGTGTGAGTTTTCATAAAGAGCCAGAGAGTAAAGACCTTAGGCTCATCAGGCCAGATAGCATGTAGTTGATCACTCACTCTGCAGTTGGCTCAAAAAATGTCACACAGAACAGACAGTATGTGGCTAAAACAAGTGGGTGTGTGTGCTAATAAAACTTTCTTAGTAGCCGCAACTGGCACTAGATTCCACCCTTGGGCTGCCTCATCTCTCTCTCTGACTGAGAACACAGAGCCTCTCATGGCTGCTCATCCATGTTTTCAACCTGCTCATCCCCGCCCCCACACACTTTCCTGTTTTCTGTGTGCCTGGAGGAAGAGGACTCTGGGTGTGAGTGCTGCCCTGCATGCCTGTCCCTGAGTCCTCAACACAAATTGTGAGAGTCGAGGAGCTGAAGCTGGAATGCCAGACGCACAGTGAAGGTCACTTGGATGTTCAGAGGCAGAGCTGCCACCCAGTAATGGCACTGCCCATGTAAACTCAAAAGAGGAGCTGAAGACTGTGGTGCCTGCCTGTGAGTCAAAGCTCTGCCATTGCCGCCCAGCCTCAGGAAGCAGAGGAGGCAAGAACCCAGAGACAACAGGGCTGCCCTGCTGATCCCTGCTGCGGAGCACTTTCTGCAGGGCAGATGATAATGGTGATACCATGTCGATGGCCGTAATAACGAGAGATAAAGGAAATGAAACGTTTCGAAGTGCTGATGGATAGCACCTTCAGTCTGCAGTTTAATGATCTGTGAGTGCAAATCTGTAGTTAAGAATGAGCCAATCCCTCACTTCCTCTCCGCTCTGTTCATCCCAGATAAGGAAATGAAGAACTGCATAGAACCCTAATGTCTCAGATGTCACATTCCGCCTTGTTAGAGAGAGGAGTGCCAGTGCTCCGAGGAACCTGTGAGGTTCTGGTGATGTCATTCCACCTCACACCGTGACACTGAGGTAACACTCTCAGGTGCCCCTTTGGCCACTTGGTGTTCGGTTGGTGGCATTATTATAGGAGGTCCAGCAGCCACTGCAAGTTGGAAACTTACTAGGAGAAATGTATTTCCTGGTGATTAGGGAGTGGGGATGGCCACCCTGTTTCCTGTCCTCTCTGCTTCTCGACTGACCCAGATGTGAACAAGCAGCCTCACCCTCCCACTGCCATGGCCAAGGTCCACCCCTCCACCTTGCCCTCCATGATGGGAAGTGCTCTCAAAATCTGAGTTGAAACAAGCCATTTCTTCCCTAATGTGTCACATATTTGGTCAGGGCACTGAAAAACTGAGACCCTGCTTAGGCTCTGGGCACACTGAGATCTGAAACCAACTTTGGGCCTAGGTAGGCAAGGGGGTGACTTGGGAGCAGACTCCAGCTGGGAGCAGGTGCCCTACAGGCGAGGCTGTCCATGATGTGTAACTGTTTCTCTCTCCAGTGCTACATTGTCTTTCTGCCTCAGCCTAAGGTCACATGCACCTTGCAGGCGGCCTACACAGCTGGGCACCTATAAGGAAAGGATTCCAGGTGGTAAATGGTATCTTGACTCTGTGCCAGCTGAGCCCAGGGAGGTGCAGGTGAACAGAGCGATACTTTCCCAATCTCTGATGAGCTGACTAACCCAGTTCATCCCTCCCCAATAGCCTTACCAAACTGACAGGAAATGTCTTGTCATGGGTTACTCTGTTCAGAGCCAGGCTTGACTCCAGTAACGGTGCTCAGTGCACAAGACTAAGGTGCAGCTGAGACTGAGGACTGACCTGTGCCCCCCACAGATGTGGCTAGGTGTATGTAGCCCATGTGTACAGACATCTATACATGTGACTCTTCCAGATCAAGTGACTCCAAGTTCTGCCTACATGTCTTGGGGCAAGGCTGGGCGGGTGCTGGGGAATGATAACGGTGGCTTGGGAGCCAAGAGGGGTCGTTCAGGCCTCCTTGCTCAAGAAGGGAAATTGTGAGCAAATGTGTCTGCTCGGCAACTTTGGGGAAACAAACACACAGCTTTTTAACAGCCCCGCACATCGATCTGGTTCACAAGGCATCCAAACCCAAAATAAAACAATGGGGAAGGATGCGCAGCAGCTTGCGGGAAGAGCCCCGAATAGCTGACGGCTTCATTTCTGCTTGTTTATGGGTAGATTTCAGAGTCACATCTGTTACTTCTTTGTGAGCTTAAAGACATCCTCCGGGTTGTTTGCTTTTCCAGCCTTCTTTCTTTCTTTCTCTTTTATTTTTTGAATACTTTGAGACTGACGCTGCCCTGAGGTCGGGTGCCAAGGATGGCAGTTTGAAGAGTGGCTAGGTCAACCCCAGGAAGGCAATGGCTGCCATGGGACCTGGCTCCTGCGAGATTTCTTCATGATACTTCTCTGATGATACATTTGCTCTGTGGAACAGCCACCTGAGGTGGGGCTGTTGATCCCCAGACATGCAGGACTGGCACACCTTTTTGCTTTTTTTTTTTTTTTTTTTTTTTTTTTTTTTTGGTTATTTTTTGAGACAGGGTTTCTCTGTGTAGCCCTGGCTGTCCTGGAACTCACTCTGTAGACCAGGCTGGCCTCAAACTCAGAAATCCGCCTGCCTCTGCCTCCCGAGTGCTGGGATTAAAGGCGTGCGCCACCACCGCCTGGCTGCCTTTTTTTTTTTTTTTTTTTTTTTTTTAGTTGACCATTTTGCTTTTTGACCCCAAAGCCATGTATCTTCTGTGAGGTCTAGTCTTACACGTGGTCACTCCTCAGGATGCCTGGTTTGTGGCCACCACTTAACCTGTGCCAGCCTCCTTCCTTCTTCCTTCTTCCTTTCCCTCCCCTCCCCTCCCCTTCTTCTTCCTCCTCCTCCTCTTTTTTTCCTTCTCCTCCTTCTCCTTCCTCTTCTCCTTCCTCTTCCTCCTATTCTTATTCTTATTCTTATTCTTTTTGCAAGCCACTTTCTAAAAGAAGGGCTGCCTCAAAGGCACTGGTAGATTGTGAGCTTCTCCAGACTCTGTTTATTTCTCCTGGTGGGATGGCACTCTCAGGCGTGGTCTACCTCAGGTGTGCTCCACCTCAGATATGCTCTGTCTCAGGTGTGATGTATCTCGGGTGAGTTCTATCTCAAGTGTGGTCTATCTCAGGTGTGTTCTGTCTCAGGAGTGATCTATCTCAGGTAAGATCTGGCTCAGTTATGATCAGAAGGTGATGTCCACGCTCCCCCATGAGTGCAGGTATGGTTGTGGCCGGGCAATAGTGGTTCCCTGAAGCTGAAGGACTCACCTTACTTATGGGGTGTTAGGCTTACCTGATGTACCCTGGGTAGTTGTTGGGACAGACAGACAAGACGTCTCACCCTGTGAGGTGAAGCTTGTTGTGTGAACCCTACATAGGGCCTCCCATGAAGAATGTGACAGTCACTGGCCTCCAATGTGACTGAGAAAGAAAACCCAGAAGCGCAGATGCCAGACCAGGTACCCAGCAGCACCGAGCTGCATAGTTAGGAACCTGATACTTTCTTGGCCTCTGACTGTAGTAAAAATATGTTTGGAGTCATATATTTTTTCATGAAACATGAATTTTACAGAAGGGAAGAAAATGACAGACAGTTGGGTTTCAAAGGAGAATTATCTGCTTTTAAGAAGGGTTTGGCCAGGCATAGTGGCTTATGCTGGTCGCTTATGCAGCACTAAGCAAGCTGAAGCAGGATTGCCGTGAGTTTGAGGCCAGCTTGGGCTACGTAATGAGTTCCAATCAAGTCTAGGCTAGTCTGAGGCCTTGACTTAGAACAACATCAACCAACCATTCAGTGTCCCCTAATCCACCTGGTGGAAGGCTGTCTACTGTTTCAAACATGCTTTGGTTTTGCTGAGCATAGTGTGTTCCTCTGAGTCTTTACATTACCATGAATATTACCAGGAATATCTTTCCATGAAAAATCCCTTTTCACAGGACTGGTCCTATTTTCTGGCTGAGCTGGATAAATGGGGATTTCTTAGTCTTGTGGCCAAGCCTCTGAGTCTGTCTGTGTAACCTGCTTTAGCTGGAAAAAAAAAATACCATTGCTTGCTCATGGCAGACAACTGCACACACTTGACAGACAGCCAGTGCTTGGGACTGTGGCTGTTGACTGCAGAGTGCCCTGCTCTCCACACTTGAGCTGGTCTTGGGTCTGGGTAGGAAGGAGTTTGGCTTATTAATGGTATTGTTCATTGGGTGCTGGCTGTAGAGGACCCAGGAGTGGGAATAGGGGGCATGCTGAACAATTGCAGATTAACAATGATGCTTATCCAGCAGCCTCCTGCCGTCTCCAGGGACCTGGGCTGACCAGCCTGAGACCCAGCTACCCTGGGCCCTAGTAGCTCTCAAACGGCAAAGGAAGTAGACATCACTGTGCAAACCTTAGCTTTCTGAGGCCAGGGAAGCATCATCAGACCGAACCGTAAATGAAGGAGCCCGCTCCCGGAGCACGCACACCTGGCACGGACTTTACAGGGTGATTGGAACAATACAAACATAAGCAGTTTCCACTTTTATCCGTGTCGGCAGGTTCAAGGGTATTCATTGTCTGCAGGCAATAATAAAATCATCATGTTCTCAGGTGGAAGTCACAGGCACTCGCTCCTGGAAAGTAAACTGGGGCAAGGAGGAGAATGGTTTACATAGATCCTATTAGGAAGGACAAAGCCCGGCTCCTTACAGTGGTTGTCATGGGAAGCAAGCGCTTCTGAGCGCAAATCTTCAGAAGGTGCCAGGCCCGAGGTTTGCACACACAGCTCCAGCCAACTCAGCTGTCCCTGACCCCTGATCTGTGAATGGGCTTGTCATGCCTGAGAACGTCAGCCTGTGTATGAAGCATCTCCCTGGTGCCAGGGGTCTGTGGGGTTGAGCACTTCCCAGAGACTGACTGGACTCATCACTCAGGGCTCTGGGGAAGCCCTACACTGTCCATACTTCTGATCCCTTAGACACAGAGCTTGCCCCAGATACACTCTCCAGTGGACCATGTGGCCGATCCACTTTGGAGAGCTATGCACCTGTGTACACAGTCTGGACACCACCTTGTCTGAGGGCAGGTGCATAGTGCAGGAATCCTTAACCACATGGCTTTATCTCTGCAGAAGCCCAAGCTGGTGAGACTTGAGAATAATGCCTGTAGGGCTGAGCTAGGGAAACTGAATCCCCAGTGCTAGGCCAGACGAGAACCTTCATCATGAGACACAGCACAGGCATCAGAGTACACACAAGCCTCAGCCTTGACATCGACTCTAGCTGGAGCATCAAAAGGTTGCTGGTCTCCTGAGTAGATGCTCTGTATGCTGGTACAGCTATGGTGGTTTTTGGGAGAATGAGCTAGAGCTGTCTGCTTTGTATAGAGTGTATCCTTAATGCTGTGGTGCGAGAAGCCACTCTGGCCACTTCACTGGAGTGGTGTATCTGTGTGGGCTGTGACATAATATGGTGAAATTGTTAGCATGTATGCACATATTGATCATTTGAATCTATTGGACTATTACATGGGTGTGAGGAAGCTGCTTTGTTTTCTAAAGTGCAATAAACCTTCATTATGCTCATGGAAAGGGTTTTAATTTGCTTGTGGGTGGGATGTGTTTATGGTTGTTTCAAGCTACAGGCAGTGGAGTCCTCAAGCGAGGTGAAGGCAGTTGAATCCAATGCTGACAGAGCCAGTGTAAGGGCCAGGCAGGTCAGAGCAGCTGCCACGCCAGCCACTGCACTGCTGAGCCCCAGCATTTCCTGTCCCCTGGCATTTCCTGTCGCCTTAACTTCAGTCATAACTGATTCCCTGAGGTGTCATCCCACAACCTCTTGGAGGTTGTAGACCAATCAGCAGCCAGAGCTGAAGGATAAAGCATTATGTAATTGGCACTTGGGTACAATAGAACCATGTAGGAGAGAGCCTGTGTCAGCTACAAGAGGTGAGAGGCTTAAGGAGACAGAGGACCAGAGGCTAAGATGGGACTGAGGGACAAGGAGGAAGGAACTGTCTGAGCAAAGTGGAGGGCTTTCAGGGTTCAGATAGACAGGAAGTTGTCACACTGTGTTTAGGGTTAGATAAAAAATTGTCTCAAATAACAAGTGTGAGTGTCTATATGTGTGAGTGTGTGTGTATGTATGTGTGTAAGTGTATGTTAGTGTGTGTGAGTGTGTGGTGTGTGTGCAGTGTGTATGTGTATGGTGTCTATGTGAGTGTATGTGTACATGTGTGCAGTGTATATATGCAATGTGTGTGTGAATATGTATGTGTGAGTGTGTGTGTGTCACTGTGTGTGTGTGTGTGTGTGTGTGTGTGTGTGTGCCTAACCCTAACCCTTAGTCACTGTTCTCATCACTGAGGTGTCAAGTCTTTGCTCCTGTGGAAATTATCATTCAAACAGGGTGGGCCCTACCCAGGGCTGCCACTCAAGATCTTTTGATCATGACTCAGAAAAGAATATAAGTGTAAACCAGTAAACACCCTCAACTGCTCATGAACCAAAACACAAGCAGAAATAAGCATTAGAGAGTAGCGTTGAAGGCTCTAGTGACATCATTAAAATGAGTATTTTCATATTGCCTATTTTTTAAAATAGAAAATTTTTTACTGCTGCCCATTTCAGCAGTGCCAATGATGTAAGTAGAACCCTTTGGGAGTCCAAAGGGCATCTGAGAATAATTTAGGAAGAGTGAAGGAGAGAACATGGTGAAGGGCTCTAAGCTTCAGATGTAGACCAAGTCAGATATGAGAATGGGTGGGTGGATGGATGATGGATGAGTGGGTGGGTGGATGGATGGATGATGGGTGGATGATTGGTGGACGGAAGGATGATGGATGGATGGGTAGGTAGATAGATGGATGTGTGGATGATGGATGGATGATGAGTGGATGGATGGATGATGGATGGATGATGAGTGGATGGATGGATGATGGATGGATGGATGGATGATGGGTGAGTGGATAGATGGATGGATGAAGGATGGACGGATAGATGATGAATGGATGGATGATAGATAGATAGATAGTAGATGGATGGATGATAGGTAGGTGGGTGAATGGATGGATGATGATGCATGGTGGATGATATATTGATAGATGATGGATACATAGATGGGTAATGGATGGATAGATGGGTGGATGGATGATGAGTGGATGGGTGATAGGTAGATGGATAGATAGATGGATGATAGATAGATGATGGATGGAGAGCAAGTAGACAGATAGAGGGTACTTGTATAGAAAAAAGGTGACAGGACCGGGGATGGGTGGGCAGCTGGAGGGTGGATGCTTTGCTGGAGCTTTTTCATAATGCTCCCATTCTGCAGATTTTCTGAGGTTATGGGCATGCTTGGAAAACTTGGGGTCAAACCCGTAGGTACGCCTTTACCTCTGTCTCTCTAGCTGTGTCTCTCTGTGTGTCTCTGTCTCTGTGTCCCTCCCTCCCTTGGTTCTTCCCTCCCTCCCTGAATAGAATCCTACTATTCTGAGTATCTGGGGCTACAGATGGACACCATCCTACCCAGGGAAATTCCTTTTTTTTCAAATTTTTAAATTTTACTTTATATCTATTATAGTTTCACCTGCATATATGTCCATGTATTACATACATGCCTGGTGCTCACAGAGATCATAAGATGGGTGAATCCCCTGGCACTGGAAATTAGAGATGTTTGTGGACCACCGTGTGGATGCTAGGAACCAAACCTTACTCTGCCAGAAGAACAGCCAGTGGTTTTGACCATGGAGCTATTTGCGCTGACTCTCCAGGACTTAGTTTTAGTTTCTCAATAGGGCAAAGCACTGCTCCTGTGGCATGAACATCTGGCATTATGTATGAGAGGAGAGAAAAGCTTTGCTCATGTAAAGCATTGATTCTGAGGTGACAGAGCGGTATCTGCCATGTGCTGAAACTCATGTGCATCTGCCTGCCCCATGAGCTGCTATTCCTAGCACCTAGGACAGCGCCTAGCATGCTGTAGCAGCTCACTCACCTCCCAGATGCATTCCAGAAGCCCACAGCACTCCCCCTATGAACTCAAGAGCAGCCTGCACATGTGCGCGCGCGCGCGCGCACACACACACACACACACACACACACACACACACACACACGCACCCTAGTGTGATAGAGACATCAGCACACGTCAGACCCTTTACTGGGGATTTCCATTGTTTCGCTCTATCCTTTAATCTGATAAGTACATGCCCTTGGCTGAACTTTTCACCAGTCCATGGGGAACTGGAATGAATGTATCAGACGGTGTGGAGTGAATGACAATCAGGAGCAGCGTCTTGGCTGATGTTAAAGTATATCATTCTTTTCCTGGGTTTGTGATTCTGGGTTGGTTCAGGGGCTCATTGTTCTATGTCAGAAATGGCTCTAGGTATCCCAGGAGGCTTCTGCCATTGTGTATTGGCCTCTCTTTTTACGATTTATTTTTTTCTATGTATGTATGTGTCTCTGTGAGTATCTGTTATGTTTGTACATGTGCCCACAGAAGCCAAAGAGGGTGCCAGAGTCCACAAAGCTGGAGTTACTGGCAGTTGTTTGCTCCCAGATATGCTGGGAACTGGATTCAGATCCCCTAGAAGAGCAGTAACTGCTCTTAACTATTGAGCCATCTCTCACCCCTGTGCAATTGCTTCTACTGGGTCATTCCCAACTGGTATTCATTGGTACCTGGAATAATAGGAGCACAGATGTTAGCCCATGCTGATCTGGGGGAGCCTCTGTCTGTACAAGGGTCACCTAGGTATGTTCACTCAGTGACATAGCCCTTGTCAACAGCAGGTTTTGGCCACCAATTCTGCATGTGTAGGGATTAAATTACACGAGTGTGTAAAGTGTTAGGATCAGGTTAGAGTCATATATCTTGGATCTCTGGTGTCTGGCTTCTCAGCCCTCCAGAGATCTGCAGTACATGGCTCAGCAGGAAAACTGGCTCCTTCCCACTTCTGACTGGATTTGGTTTCCAGAAGGTTTTTCACAGGCCACAGCCTGTTCACGCCCTAGGAAAACAAGGGCCAGCCATCTTTGTGCCTGGAGCTTCTTCAACCTAACTCAGTTAGGCATCCACAGCCCCTCATTTCCTTTGAAAAATAAAACGTGGCATCTGACAGACGTACTGAGACTTCTGGCACACAGCACTCTCTGATTTTACTCTGATCATTACCCTTTCCTCCTGCCAAAATATATTAAAAATAATCTTAACAGAACACAAAGCAAAGAGAATATTTTCCAAGTCAAGCTGCAGAGTGGCCCGAAACGGATCGGGGTGAGAGCCTACTTTTTTCACATTGACAAGAAAAACAAATGTTGTGTGTGTCTGTGTGTGATAAACACAGCGGCTTGATGGAGTTCTGGAGCTGAGAGAACCAGTTAGCTTCTGAAAGAGGCAAGCCACAGCCGGGGTGGCTCAATTTTCCTGTGAACATTTTTTTAGTGTGATGGCTGAACATTTTGTAGCCAACCCCAGAACCCGTGGTTGTGACCTTGTTTGGGAAAACAGGATTTGTGCAGTGAGTCAAGTTCAAGATGAGGCTGGGGTGGTAAATGCGGAGGCTGGAGTTATCAGACAGAGCAAGGAACCCCAGGATTGCCCTTGACCACCGGGCACTGGAAGAGGAAGGGGGAGCCTTTCAGAGCTTTCTTAGGCAGCATAGCCATGCCCACACCTGGAGTTTGGCTTCTAGGTCTTGTATTCTGTTGTTTAAGTTGCTGGTTTGTAGCTGTGCCTTAGTGAACAGAGGAAGGTGAATCTCAGAGGGAATGGCAATTGGAAAAGCTATAATGAAAACTCTCACTCACTTCTGACCTTTCTCTGGCACTCCTAGCAGTGATGTGAAGGAGCTCTGTCCACTATGAGCAGACACATTCTGTTCCTGGATTGCTTGCTGATAGTCTCTCCAGCTCATGCCAGGGTTGGTATCAGTACTCAGGGGCTGTTACAAGGACATCTTGACATTGTGACCCTCAGGACGAGAGCCATCTGTGCACACTCACAGCCTGGAACTGCCTCTTGCTCAAGACAGTACAGACAGAGCTGAGAGAGGCAGGCTAAACAAGCACTACAGGTACTGTTAGATCACCTGCACAAGTTGGCTGGCACGGTCTCCTAAGACCATTCAAAATGAAGCTTCTAGAGGTGGAAAGAGTTCTCACAGGGGGAGATTACTATTTAGGGAATGTGTTTGTTCATTCACTCTGCAAACACTGGAGACAAGGTTTTATCTACCAATGGTCTGTTGGTGTCTATGTTAACTTGGTTGCAGTTCACTGTTGTGAGCGCCCACAGCGAGATGATAGACAGACACTCAGGATCCACAGCCAAAGGCTGGGTGCCTGACAGCTCTCTGACTTGGAAGGAATAGGTGAAGAGAAGAGCTACCTGCAGGTGGACAGGGTCGGTGGTTAGGACATAGCAGGTGCAAAGACCCTAAAGGTTCCACGAAATGGCCAGGTGTTTTGGCTGCATGGGCTCAGGCCCTGCCTGTTATCTGCTGTGGTGCCACCTCTATGGTAGGAGACCTCTCACTTTCTCTGACACAGCTTCCGATAACCCAAGTCACTTATCACTCATGCCCTTCTCCTTCCCAGCTGCCCTGCCTTGCTGTGCCCCCTTCCATTTTAACATGCAAGCCCGCCCCTGTCTGCTGCCCTGCCCTGCCCTGCCCTGCCCTGCAGCATACCCAGCTCCCTCCCTATCCGAGCTCTACAGCTTTCCTCTTTGTCCCCCACATCCAGGCTCAGGGACCTCTGCAAGGCTGTGGCAGCCTCTTCTCTTCTCCCAGGATGCCACCCTATCTGACTGAGAGAAGAAGGATTTCTGACACAGTCATTAGAGGGTGGGGACTCAGGAAACAAGCCCACTTCCTGTGCCTTTCATTAAAGTCTCAAACACTCCGGGCTGGGAAGATGGAGAGATGGAGAGAGTCTACTGTGCAGGCTTGGGGACCTGAGTTTGACCCCAGAATCTGCATAAATAGCTGATTATGGTGCTGTGTGCCAGCTTGGGATCAGATTAGGTAGAGACAGGCATATCCTTGAAGCTCATTGGCCAGGTAGCATAGGCAAATAGATGTGCTCTGGGTTCAAGGAACTCTTTCTCAGAAAATAGAGGTGAGGAATGACTGGGGAAAGATCCTAAAGTCAACCTCTGACCTCTGACCGCATATCCACAGTAGCATACATGCACAATATGTATGCTACTCATAGACCCATAGACGCAGACACAATACATCCCCTGACCCCAAACGTGTACTCACACCCCACATGTATCTCCTCCCACTCCCCCCCACATCTATAACATTCCAAGCCAGAGTTGGTAGCCACCCACTACAGTGGACAACAGGACCCTCTCCCTTCTCTCGTAAGCCTTAGGAGAGGCTTAGATTTACACCACCATGGAATTCTAGTAGCTGTCTAAGAAAGTGCCCAATATGGGAGCAACGTAGCTCCCTGGCTCCCAGGGGACCCACAAAAGGCCTCGTTCACTCTTTTCTCTGGAATCAAAAGGGACAGCAGCCACAGTCTTCACATATTTTCACGGGTGCAGCATTGGCACACACTGCTGGCCATCTGGCAACAAATGTCCCTTCAGTTTCAGGGAGGTGACCACCAATGCCACAGGTCCCTTCTGCTTGTATTCATGCAAGGCACACCTGCCTTTGCTGGCCCTTTGTGCCCTGGCTCTGTCAGAGACCTCTGGAGAGTTTCCTGCATTTTAAGTTGTTTCCAGCAATTATTCTCGGGCAATAAAATTCATCTCTAAAAATAGGTCGCATAAAGGCCTCGGCTTCTCTTCTAATTAGTGTAAGGATTTATTGAATATACATCATACGTATAGGTCATAATATTATTAAAATTACTATTAAGACTTTACTCATCAAAATCTTTCGGGCGGTGTGGAGACAAGGAGCCCGATGGTCCCCGGGAAATCGTATCTGCATTAGCAAGATAAAGGACAATTTAGGACAATTACAAAAGCAGTGATTTAGGGTACAACATAAAACTCTGCTGAGAACTAATTCGTAATGCCAGCTGCTGCTAAGCTTCTTAATCTTTATCTAGTTCAATTAAAATCTGAATGTTTGGGATTTCATTAACAACTGGGGGCTTGGAAATCACACACGCTTTTACACTGTGCTCTGTTGCCGACTTACAGTGTGGAAGATGCCCCAAATGTCCAAAGGTAGAATTAGGTATTATTGAAACCTTGGTCCTGTAAGGATACGGCGAAGCAGAGACGAGGTTCCTTTGAGTCTCCGGTTAGATCCAGACAAAGAAAGGAGACCCACAGTAAGCAGTGCTGAGAAGTGAGACCTGTGGGGCTGGCTAGCTCCTCTGCCAATGAAGGCCTCCTCTTACTGGAAGCCATTCTAAGGTCTTTCCTTCTGGGCACCTGGCCCCATCCGCATGGGGCTACCTCAGTGTAGTCTGCCGCCTGTCACTTTATTAAACCTGATCAAGTCCTCACAAGCGGTATTTACTGAAGTGAATGCATCCAAGCTGCTCTGTGGAGCTTCCGGTTGGCCTGCAAAGCCAAAAGGCCAAAAGGATGTGTTCCATGTACTTTCCTTGACCTTGCTGGCTGTTCGTCGTCTCAAGCTTTATTCCAGCAACCGGGAGGGTACCTCCACCCTGCTGGGAAGCTCTGATGGAGACAGATGGGCCATAAGACTTTCTTTATCTTGCTTGTCCACTCAGGTCATCCTGAGACTCCAGGTCATGCCTGGAGGTGGAACTGAGGAGCCTGGGTCCCCCCACGGAGCTCGTGTTTCATGATCTCAATGTCGTCCTTCGATGTGGTTGGCTGAGTGGTATCCCCATGATGCCCACGTCCCATGACTATGCCATCTTATGCAGCAGCAGGGTGGGTGCTGTGGACTCTGAGATGTGAAGTCATGCCAGCTGTCCCCAGCATCCCAAGTGTGCTCCCAAAGGCAGATAGGGAGGTCAGAGTTATTGTCTGACATTCATATTGCCTCTCTGCACAAATGTCAATGAGCAGAAGCAGGACAGGACTTGGTTCATCCCTGCATGCTTGTGTGCACGTCTGTGAGGGGAAGGTGCGCTCGCCTGTGCATGTTTGCCTGACAGGCAGAGATCAATGTCAGGTGTCTTCCTCAGCCACAGGGCTTCTCGCTGAACCTGGAGCTCGCTTTAACACCAGCTTTGGCTGGCCGGCCGGCCAGCAGGCCTCTGATATGCTCCAGGCTCCACCTCCAAAAGCTGGGGTTACAGGTGCCTGCTTCTCTACTGAGCTTTTATTGGGGTGCAGAGGATCCAAACCCAGGTTCCCATACTTGAGCATCAAATTGTCAGATCAAATTGAATGTAAGTTGCGCTTTGTGTAGAGAACATGCATCCGATAAAGTACTCAGTTAGTACCCTTCAAGCAAGCTGCCTCCGTTTCTCTACAGCCTGGGGCACCCCAGAGACCAGGACAGAGGTAGTCAATCTTTCCAGACCTCCCAGGCTTGCAGTCTCCGAGGCCAACATCAAGCATGCCTTTCCTTAGCCACAGAGAAAGAAAGGCTTCTGTCTCCTCACCACCCCAAAGGCCCATCTTGGTTTTCAGTTCTTTCTCCATAACCCTCTGAGCTCAGTTCTTAGAAGTCAGGGTTTCATAGGGAAATGACAGACAGCCTGTGGTCACACATGGCTCCTTCCCCAGCTAACCACCAGAAGTGCGGTCTTAGTCGTTCAGCACCTGGTTCTCCTGGTCCTAACTTGCTGCTGTTCTCCATTGGTATCCATTGCTCTGGCATCTGCTGTGTTCCCTTCCAGAGCGGAGGTCTGGGAGCACAGGAGGCCTGTCTTGTCATAGCTGTTCTCTGTGTATGTTACACATGTATGTATCACATGTGTGTGCACAATGTGTATTTATGCTGTCTATATTATATGTGCATGTATGTCTTATGTACTATGTGCATTATATATAATGGATGTGTGTGCATATGTGCATGTTACATATGTGTAGATATACATATGCACACTATGGTGGGTATATTATATATGCATATATGTTATTTATATTATATATGTATGTGTCATGTATTAAGTATGTCTGTGTCAGGTATTGTGCTATGCATATGTATAATGTGTATGTATGCAATATCACATGCAGTATGCTGTGTATTCTTCATATGCTTAGGTGGCATACATGTACATGTGTTGTTGAGTGCTGTGTCACATGTAGTATTCTATGTGAGCTATGTATTAGTTATATATGTTTATGTGTGGTGTGGTTGTTTGTGGTATATGTGTACTGTTGAGAACTGTGTGTCTTATGAGGTATCAGAGGTTCTTAGCATCATCCATCCTGACCCTGAAAATCTGTGAAAATGGCTTGCCTGGCTCCCTTGAGAAGCCTTTCACCCTGTGACTGGTATTTCTATGTCCCATGGGGGATGGGATGTATGGTATGACTGAATCTCAGGCCCCAGTCTGAGCCTCTGGCTTCTAAGTGTCTGGGGGGGGGGGAACACTGCAAGCAAGACTAAAGATCTGATGTTCCTAAGTCAGAGAGGGTCTGCAGATTTGAGAGACAGCATTACCACCATGCAGGTACTGGGAATGGTGTGTGCCTCAGAGCATGGGTAGCATCAAGACCGCCACTGGCCGCTGTGACTTGGAGCTTGTCACATTATCTTGGGAAGGAGAAGACAGAAGCAAATGAAGGAAGGAAGTGTCCACATCCCCAGAAGATATGACTGTGTGTCAGCAAAGATGTGTGGCCTTCAGAGCTGAGGACTTGACTCCTATCTGTGGACTTGGCCTCTGATCTGAAAACCTGGGCCATGGATTGATTGGACTGCTAGAGAGTGCTCTGCCTGTAATTACTTTGAGCATTGCAAACCTTCTAATGCCACCCTTCCTTTTTCTTGGTCCTTTTAATATTTTATGACAGTGCCAGGCACTCTAGTGTAATTCAGAGTCCCAAGATGGGCTGTGCGCTTCAGCTCTTGGCTGCCCTTCCAGAACATTCTGAGTGCCGCCCCTCCCCCTGCCTCTCTGCCACACGGGCTTCTTTCTCATCCGCTGATTTGGAGTCTTTTGAAGGTTGTTGAAAGAGTGGCCATTGTGAATTTGATATGACAGATAACTGTAGAGTCTCACAGGCAGAACATCCTACACTCCTTTAGAGTATAGATTACATGGCTGATGTGACAGTGTCCCCTTTAGGAACTTCTTATGGTCCCCTGCGAGCATTCCAAGCAGCATACGTCGTAATGTCCATGTGAATCATGATGTGCAGAGCCAGCCCTTGGCACCAGGTCCAGTCAGAGCCGGAAGCAGCCACTCCCCCTTCGTGTCAGTTACCTTTTCCTGCTCTGATGGAATACCAGACAGAAGCAACTTAAGGACAAACAGAATGTGGTCTACCAGGTCAGGGAGAGGACGGGAGATAATGTAGTCCATCACAACAGGGAGAGCATTGGAGAGAATGCTGTCCATCATGACAGGGAGAGCATGGGAGCAGGAGTGTAAGGTTGCTGGTCACATTGTCTATACAGCCAGGAAGCAAAGAGCAATGAATGCTGGTGCTCAGCTTACTTTCTTATTCTCTTTCAGCCTAGGACCCCAGCCCATGAGATGGTGCTATCCAAGCTCAGGGTGAGTCTTCCCGCCTCAGTTAATCTAGACAACCCCTCACAGGCACGCCCAGACACAGGGTTCTAGGGTTCTAGGTCCTTCCCAGTTAGCAGTGTTAATCATCGTGCGTCTCCAGGGGGTCCATGACAGATGCCTCAGGTTTGTGTCAGGGGCTCTGTAATTGCTCCTTCCCTCTGTGCCAGCATTCCCATGACTGCAGCAGGCTCAGTTTATCCAGTCAGCTCTCTGTGGACACTTGTGTGTTGCTGAAGATGCATACTACTGCAGATGCCAGTGTCAATGGGAACCGCCTACTCAATGGCCAACTGCCAGCCTCAATAGTGGCCTTGTGAAGAACAGAAATGCTTGTGGAAATGAAATGAACAGGGTTCCAGGAACCTGAGGGAAGGCGGGTGCTGGAGTGTGGTCTGGGGAAGACTCAGGTATTCTGTATCTTTCTAAGGGGTTCCTCAGGAGCCTCTGGCTTTGAGTTTATGTAGCTCAGTTCCATGTTCATGCCATATTGGAGATGGTAAATTCAGGGGCTCAGCAAATGAGCTCTTGGATAATTAATTTGGAGTGTGCATTTAGCTGTCACAAAACCACCATGAGCATCAGCATGGGGAGAGTGGGTTAGTTTACACACCATAGAATTAGCAGGATCCCAAGTCTTTTGAGGAGAGGGGGAGGCCTAGAGTTATGAAGTCAGACCCTGTCCTTCTCAGCACTAAGCAGGAAAGTGTGCCAACCCTTCATCTTTGCCCACCTGCAGAGTGGAGAAAGCTGGACCCGGCAGCATTTTTCTGCCAGCTCAGCTACTTCTCTGTGTTTGTGCTGAGGGAGGCATGGAATTGGAAGAGATGGGCTTCTGTGGTGTCATGATCCACACAAGCCATTGAGTGCACCCTGTCCGCCTTCTTATGTGATGATGAGCCAGCTCGGGTTCCTTTAGGGTCAGGCATGAGCAGATAGATGAGGTTTACAGGTGACAGAAAGGTAGGGATTTGGGGTCTTAGATTTTGCTGCCTGCCCAGTCCTGAGGTGTCCCTTGCCTGTGCATGGGAGGTTGCTCTGGGTCTGTTGAAAGGCTGAGCCCAGGAATTAGGGCTTGCAGTGCCCTGGTGGGGAAGATGCCTCATTGGAGGGGCTCCCAGGTCTGTCTCTGCCCAACAGACGTGGTCCCAGCTGGACTGGCTGCAGATCTGCAGGTCCAGAGCACGTTAGAAATTGGGGCCTGTCACTCAAAACTTGTGCGGTTTCAAGATGGCAGTAAGATGGCACAGGGTGTAAGCCTGTGAGTGCAGGCCTCTGTGAGTGCAGGCCTCTGATGGCTTTCTTACCTGTGAGTGCAGGCCTCTGATGGCTTTCTTACCTGTGAGCCCAGGCCTCTGATGGCTTTCTTACCTGTGAGTGCTGACCCGAGAGCACAGGCCATCAAGTAAGCAGGTCCCTCCATGCAGGCCAGCCTTCACAGGATCATCTGTGCTGAACTACACTATGATTTCTATGGAAAGAGGCCTAGGACCATTGGCACTGGCTGTCCAGTTACTGACTCCTACAGGAGCTCAAGTGGCAATATCGGTGGCAATATCGGTGAACTGGCAACAGCTCCAAGTACAGTGTCACTGTGGGATCAGTGTCTGTGTGGCTCCTCCTGGACCCCCCTGCGGATCTAATGTAGCCTGCTCAGCTGCCCTTGCACTATGAGAGTCAGGATTCACCCTACGCATAAAGCATGTTGGGATGGGAACATTAGGAGGGGACGCCTGTCGTGACAGACATGTTACTTGGAGTTATGAAGTTGAGTGTGACTAACTGAGGTGTCTTAATAGGTAAAGGCACTTGCTGCCAAGCCAGATGACCTAAGTCCCATTGCTGGACCCACATGGTGGAAGGAGAGAACTGATGGCTTTTGATGTTTGTGTCACTAGATGTTTGTGATCTCTGCATACAAACTGTGGCACACACTCACACACACACACACACACACACACACACACCCCACCCCAACATGCACAGATACACTAAATAAATACATAAAAACTCATAATAAAATGGTTTATAAAGTTCATGGAGGGGAAGACTCTATGGGCGTTATGACTAGAACTGTGTCCTCTCTGCCATCAGTTTGACTCTCTGCTACAGTGTGACATTTGTAAGACTTCTTCCTGGTTCACACAGGTGGGTAGGCCAGGATAGACCCCAAGACTAACGCTGATGCAGCCTGATGCTTCAGGTCACTTGTTTATCTTCAGTCTCCTGGCTAAGCCCAGGGAGGACTAGCTCCAGGCCAACCTCAAAGCATTTAGGAGCTAGATGACGAGCTAGTTAGACTTCTTTCAACAAGGCAGGATGAGGTTTGGCTGTACCCACCAGGTCACCTACAAAGCTCAGATCGGGGCCCAGTGAAAGAACGGGTACTGGGCAGCTTGGATAGCCGAAGGAATCCCCAGACAGGAAGTTTTCTGTATTTTACAACTCTGGAGACAGATTTCAAGGTCTTAGGCTCACTTGACAACCACAATGATGAGACACCCTATGTCATAGCTGGAGTAGAGCACACGTAGGCAAGTAACCCTCAGGGTGATGTGTTCTGAGTGAGTTGAGTGGCTTGCTGACCTCTGAGTGGCTCAATGTGAGCCCACTAAACACATACACACGTGTGTGCACTGTATATGTGTTCATGTGCATGGTAGGTGAGTGGGTGTGACTTATATATGGAGTATTTGAGAGGCATGTTGTATGTGGTGTGTAGATGTGTCTCTGTGTTTTACATGCATGTGTTTCTTTGTGGATGCATCCCTCTGTGTGAACCTGGGAGGGCCAGCAGAAGAAAACCAAACTAAGCAAGTGGGCGCCAGGGCCCTCGGAGGCTCTCCTCTTCTCTCTTTGGCCTGGTTCATCATATTCCAGAGTGAAAGTCTCTGGAAGTTCCCAGCACCGAGTTCTATTCTTCAGTCAAGCGCCAGCTTAGAGCCCTTCCCCACACACAGGAGAGCTGGCTCCCCTGTCCTTGATCCCTTTCTCCACCCCAGGTGCAGACGATCTTTGCTCAGGGCCTGTGTGTCCTTCCTCTGCTCTCGGTCTGTGTTCCACGAAGTTCATCTTGTGTGATGATACATATGGTCCAAGGTGGTAATGAGCCACTGCCCCCCTGGAGTTTTGAACGGGCAGAATCCTAGGCCTCTCTGTCATAACTCTGACTCTCTTTGTTCTTAACCCTAGACTCAAATGCTGAGTAACCATGCCCACGTGATTGCAGAAGGGTCTCCGTTCAGGTTCTTCTATTCACACCGCCCTGTCCCTTAGGTGATGATGCCTCCTGGCTGGGCTGAAGCGAGCCAAAAACTTCTGTCTGCAGCACCTCCCGACAGACCCAGAGGCATTTCCTCACACTGGGCCTTCCAGAGAAGGCCCCAGTAATGCCATAAAAAATGCCTATTCCAGTCTGGCTCCATTCCAGCGAGGCTTTCTTGTTTCGGCTTATGGCAGCCTACCAGTGTTTAAAATCCCATTTGTGCCGTCACGTCTCAAACCCATGTACTACACAGGCCTAGGTTAGCCAAGTCCGATAAGCATTCTGCTAAGCCCTGGTGGTTGACGATACTTTGTTACGCATCTCCAGCCACTGTGAAGGCAGAGTCTGGGCTGAGTGAGACACTGCCCACTGAACTGCTGAGTTTCTTCCCTGAGGGGCAGTGTCTCCATTCTGTGCCCTAGACACTATTCCCAGTGCATGGACCTCTTCACAAAAGCCCTCAAACCAAGTGGAGAGGGGGCTGTTAATTTCACATTCAGAATGAGCCATTGGAGTATGTGACAGACAGAGCAAGGGCTGTCTACCCCGGAATGGTTTGTTGAGATGCAGTCAAACAAAGATCTGATAATCAAGGTGAGGGGATGGGTCAGTAGGTGATATGTGCTCTGTGCGAGCATGAGGACCCATGGTGGATCCCCAGAGCTCACAAGGGGGAGGAGCACGTACCTTGGCTTAGCCTGATAATTTGTTAGATATATGATATGTAATACATAACCCCTTCCATTAAGTCAACAGATAGATCTTTTACCTGCTTGTCTTTGTGCATGTGAAGAGAACACTGAAGCAAATTTCACTCAGAAAATACAGAATTTTCACCCAATAGTGGAGCTGCAATTATGTTCTTCAGACTTCCACTTCTCACCTCTGAGCTCATTAACCCTTTTGAGGTCGCCTCTCTATTCCGTGCCCTACCCCATATCTCACTTCACTGACTTTGATTTCCTTGGCTTAAGAGTGTGGATGGCATCCTGTGGTATTTTTCTTTCTCTGTCCTATTTCACTTATCGTATCTTCCAGGATCATGTTGGAAATGCAAATACCAGGCATTTCTTTTTAAAGGCTGAATAGTATTCCTTCCTTTTTAAAGGCTGAATAGTATTCCATTGTTATAAGTGAGCCTCACCATCCACATTGGTCCATCCTCAGGCACCCAGGTGGACTCCACGTCTTGGCTTTTTTGAAAAGTGTTTCGATGAACATGGGAGTGCACATATGACTCTGAGGCTGGAATTTAGCTTTCTCTAAGTATTTATCAGCAATGGGGCTGCTAGCTCATGGGGTAGAGCTATTTTTAATTTCTGTGGGAAGCCGCATGTTGTTTTCCATAATAAACATACTCGTTTATATTCCATGAACCTGTCACCCCTCAACTCTTATCTTTCCGATAACAGCATCCTAACAGGTGTGAGATGATAGATCTTTGTGTTTTTAATTTGCATTTCCCTGTTAATTAGTGATGCTGAACACTCCCCCTTCCCCTGTGAACTGGTTGGCCATTTCCATGTCTTTTTTTTGAAGAAGTATCTCTTCTGGTTCTTTGCCCATTTTTTTAATTGGGTTGTTGGTTTGCTTGCTTGACTTATTTGACAGTTAACCCTTGCAGCCGGGTGGTCTGCTCTGGGCTCTTCCCTGGCTGGGCTTGTGTCAGGGACCAAGGGGACCCTCCTGTCCTCCTTCCTCCAGTAGCACCTCTTCTTCCTGAAGTAGAGCAGGATGAGGAGGGCAGAGCTTGTGACCCAGCTCTAGTGAGAGGCTCTGAGTTACCTGGCCCCTCAGCCGGGAGGAAGCTCTAAGACAGCTCCAGGGTCACTGAGCTCAGAGTAGAAGGAGCTGCACTGCAGGGAAGGTCAGGAAGGCATGCCCTGCCTGAGACTGGCAGCGGTGCACCTAACAGGACGGCTGGACTGTGGACTGCCCATGAGGAGCTGGGGGTGGGGAGCTCACAGCCCTGTGAAGATAGATAACCCTCCATTGTCCCTTCCTCTTCACCTCCATCCTGTCCTCTCCTGTCCAGAGAACAAGATCTGGAAGCTTACTTCCCAAATAGTACAGGGCTTTCATGGGCCTTCGAGACGGCGTAGTGGGCAACGTGCTTGTCACAAGTGTGAGAACCTAAGTGTGATTACCAGAACACACGTGAAAAGTGAGTCCTGGGACCAGGAGAGATGGTGCATGCCTTTAATCCCAGAACTAGGAGGAGGAAGGCAGAACTTCTGAGCTGGAAACCAGCCTTCATCTGCTCACTACTGTAATCCCAGCTGAGCCAAATTGGTGAGCTACATGCCAATTCTCAAAACAAACAAAATAAAACAACCAAGCTAGGCAGCTCCTGAGGAACAATAACTGCAATATCCTTTGACCTCCACATTAACATACGTGCATAGGTATGGAAACCTGCACACACACACACACACACACACACACGCACTCACATCCAAACATATGCATAATGCACATGCACACACACACCCATACACTAATGCACACACTTACTCACACACACACCACATGCATGCACCATACTCACATCCATACCCATGCACTCATACACTCATGCACGCATATGCTCACATGCACACACATACATACATGCATGCACACACACACTCACATGCATGCACTCATATACTCATGCACACATACTCACATGCACATACATGAAAACATGCACACACACGTGCACACACATGCACTCATATACACATACCACATATACACTTAAACACACAACCATGCATTCACATACTCATACACACATATGCTCACATGCATGCACATACTGGCAAGAGAACAAGGATGCTTCCAGACAGGAATTTGATGGATCTCCATTTTCAAAACCCATTTCATCAGAAGCTAAGGAGAGGAAACCAGCTTCCCGCATCCGCCCAGTTGGGAAGGGCTGGAGCTCTTGCTGGTGGAGCCTGCTCCTGACCCAGTTTGTAAGCTGAAGGCTCTAACAAGTTTGAAAGCAGTCTGTCCCCCTCAGTCAGGTTTGTGCTGCAGAACAAATGTGCTGCTCCAGCAAAGACAACAGAGGTGGAATGAACCTCTGGCCAGGGGGAGAATGAAGCCATCAGCGGCTTCTTATCAGGTGTTCTGCCTATCTCCCTTCCCTGCCTACATCTGCCTGGACTTTGAGCAGGGATCGTTTTGCTTGTTAAAGGGAAAGAGTTGCTTCTAGCACAATTAATTAAGTAGACCATCAGTGTTGCTGGCTGATGGGAGTGAGGTTTGATCAAAAAGATCGGCTAATTGGTAGCGAAGACACACTGACCGGGTGAAACAGGCTGAAGAGAGGAACCTGGCTACACTGTCTTCAAAGTGCCTGGGGCCCACTAGTGTGGGGAGTAGATGGATGAGTCTTGCCTCTGAGTCCTTCTTACCACAGCTGGGGACATCCACCCATTTGTCTTCTCTTTTATCCAGATGCTGGTCAGATGGGGGCACCTGGTCAGGTGGGGGCACCTGGTCAGGTCAGGCATCTGGTCAGATGGGAGTACCTGGGCGTGGGCCCTCAGACACCCTCAGGGATGTGCAGCACCTTAAGAACACAGACACAAAACTGTAACTCTATATAGCTTCAGACTTCTACACCAGCCCAGGCACCCCTGCTGTAAATTCTGTCAAATCCTGTTTGAAATGAAGAGCTTATTCAGAAGCCCTGCCATGTACTGGGTTGCTGGCTCATGAGCAGGTAGATACAGTCCATTCAGCTGTCACAGAGCTGACTTTGCCCTGGGTCAGCTTCCCTGGCTACAATGCGCTGAGGCTGGGGGCCTCCCCATGGCAGTTTTGTGTGTTGAACGGTGACATGATCTCTCCCCACTAGAAACCTGTGGCAGCCCATCCCTCACACACTTGTGAGACAACCCAGAATGCCTATGGATGTCACCAAGAATCCCTGGAGACAGGGGCTCTTTTTGCTTCCCTCTTTTGCTTGTTCCCAGTGAGCTGAGGTGAGCCCAGAGAGTCGAGAGCTGCAGGAGGGCTAGGTTACCCTCCCCGTCTTGGCTGCAGACGCACCTCCAGTCTGTGCTTCCACGAAGCAGAGCTTGTAGTAGGGAGAGTTGAGTGCCCAGGACCAGCTAGACAACATCTTTACAGTGTGCTTCCACATGAGCCTTTCTAACTGGAGCCAAGCTCCCAGGTATCTCATTTTGCAGTAGGGAATCCACAGAGTTTGACTGACCAGCACTGAACATTATGTGATGCATCCTCAAGTCTCATTTTGATTTCCGCTTTGAATGACTTAAAACCTCTAAGTGTGCGAAAATGAACTTAACCAATACATGCGAGCTTAATCCTTTATCTCGTGTCTCCTTAGGAAACCTTGCCTGCTGACAGTTTTATTTAGAGCAGAATCCAGGTAGCTGGATGCCTACTGTGTGTTTCTATGCTAGGAAAGAGCACAGGAAGCACAAGCTTGCTTCCCCAGAAGGGCGTGGAATCAGGAGATTCTGACAGGACACCTACCCCTGGCACAGCACAGGCTGGAAGTTTATCAGCTCCAGGAGGTCAAGGGAAGTGTGTGCGGCTGGCTTGAGTGTGACCTGCTGCTGACCCCTGGGTTGCAAAGCTGGGCTGCTCCTTCCCAGACTGCTCCATCCATTCTTTTGGCAAGGACCAGGCCAGCCATCCTAGTCTGCACAGGCACGATGTGGGGGGCTGAGCTGAAAGCTTCCTTCCCCCAACCTCCAGCGATGCCAGTGAGTGTCATGGTGACAGTTGGTGCTGCACAGGAATGCAGAGGTATTTGAGGGTCAGAAGAATGTGCACACACTTTCGAGCGCACAAACGCACGCGCGCGTGTGTACACACACACACACACACACACACACACACAGTGGGAGGTGGGGGTCACTTTCTGGTGAGTGCTATCATCCCAAAGCCACTTTGGGTGAGCACTGTGTGCACACTTGAAAGCTGTCAACCCCCGGACCTCCTAGTAAGCGCTCTTTCTGCTATAACTTTTAATAAAATGCCCCTGAACCGGTCCTGGGCTTCCCCCAGCAGGATGTGCTTGCCCCTTGGTGCCACCTGGAATGGGGCTCAGTTTCAGAGGATCCCTGGAGGTGTGTCTTCCTCAGTCTGCTCTGTTTTGTTCAGAGCACACACCTGCCTCTTCTGCAGAGGCCCTGAACATCTCTCCTGAGTCACAGTTGAGTTGAGTGCAGGGAGTGACTCAGCAGGGAGTGAGCTGAAGGCCAGGCTGGAGGGGGAAGTGCTGAGCAGGCAACCTCCATGGAGTGCCCAGATCTAGTTAGGTAGGCTAGGGACCAGACTAGCTAATGACAGGGGTGTCACCTGAAGCAGAGGCTCTGTCTAGACACTTCTGTCCTCCCTGTCCCAACCCTAACTGGGGCACACTTTGCAGGGTCAACTTGTCCTAAGCGGGTCAGGGTGCCACTAACATCTAGCAGTGGAAAACAGTGACTCTACAGTAAGTGAGACAATCTCAGACAAAGAGACCAAACCTCACATCCTCATGGTGCAGAGGCTCCATAAGGCTCAGAAGGTCTGCGTTCAGCTGCAGTTCAAATGAGGGAATGGGAGCCAACCAGACGGAAAGGAAGAAAACTACCCACCTGAAGGGAGCTGCTTATACAGAGGGTCTGCACTAGGAAACATGCAGGAGGGAAGGGAAATGGAGAAGACAGGTACGAGTCGGACTCAGAACACAGGGAGGGGTGTGGGCTCTACAGGTGACACTGTCCTAATCTGAGAGGTGTCATGTGACCCGTGCTCTGTGGCCAATCCAACTGCTAGGCCCTGGCTGACTCTAGTCCATTTAGCCAAGAGCCTCCTTCCCAGGGTTCTCCTGACATTTGAACTCTCTGTGGAGTGGCTGTAACCCACCAAGTCTTACCTTGCCTAGCCATAAAGTAGACTTCCAGAGAGTGGGAGGGGGCAGGTGGAGGAGGGCAGCGGGCTCCGTGGGCTCATTAGTGGTTGATGGAGGTCAGAGTGCTCTGGCATTTATTTAACTCTGCAAATTAGACCAGTTAATTTCCTGGGAAATGAATGTAGCCTTCTCATTGATCCAGGGAGTTGCCCCCTCTACCTGGAGTATGAAGCGGGCGGAGGCAATGTTCTGCTCATTCCTAAGGTGAGGTCACCTTTTAACAACCGAGAAAGTCTTGATCATCTCTGCTTTTCTAAAAACTCTTTTAAATGTGGCCCTTGGAATGTTAATCTGTTAAATGTCTCCTTAATTAAAAAAATGCAAATTGTGTGTTTACATATGCAATAAAGAGAGAGATCATAGGGGCTCTCCTGAAGGGCAAAGCCTGAGGAGACCCACATGGCCTGGCTGACACCTGAGGCTTCTGGGAGACTTGGCTAAACACAGGCCAAGGGTGGGGGCCACACTCAAGGAGAGTGGACATTAAAGTTCTTTAGGATGAACCATAAACACGCTGCATACCTATCCAAGGTATGAATTACCCCTTCAGTGGCCCCAACTAGACTGTGCAGAGAGAACCCAGCCAGCTCCCCTCCACAAGGCAGAGCTGAAGTTCCAGCAGCACCCAGGGATCTTAAGCCCACCTACCTATGCTACATGGCCAACATACCCACCCTCCCCAAATTCAGTGCTGACAAGGAGAGCTGAAGCTTTCCACACAGTGCGGGCTTGCCCAAAGACCAGCCCCATGTCTCTCATGTCCCCTCTTAAGGTGTCATCACTGACTGCAGCCTGACAACCCAAGTGGACAGCAAGGTTCATCCCCTGCCCCTCATCCTGACTCTGCTGAATGAATTGCATACCTGTCTACCAGCTATAATGGGGCCTCCACAGCCGGACCCTCCCGTCCCAATCCCTGTTCCTCTCTTGACTTTTGATGGCAGAGTTTATCCCAAGGAACAGCAGAACCCTGAATGCAAATACACACAATACATGTAGCTGGGAGGCTGCTGCAGGTAACAGTTGCCAGCTGATGTCACGTGTTACCGTCAGCTTTGGCTGTGAACTTGACACAAACTTATAGTCACCTGGGAAGAGAGACCCTCAACTGAGACACTGCCCAGATTAGATCTCTTTGTGATGTCTCTGGGGCATTTTCTTAATCACTGTCTGTGATATAGAAGGGCCCTGCCCATTGTGGGTGGTGCCAACCCCAAGCAGGTGGGTCTGGGCTGTATACACATATGTATACATATATGTATCTGTGTATCTGTGTACATGTGTATCTGTGTGTATGTATGTATATATGTATGTATATATTATGTATGTATGTATGTATGTATGTATGTATGTAAGTATGTATAAAAGAAATAGTTGAGCTAGCAAGAGGATGCAAGGCAGAAGAATGAAGCAGCATATTCTGTGGCCTCTGCCTCAGTCCCAGCCTGAGTACCAGCTCTGACTTCCTTTGATCATAGACTGTGACCTCTGAGCTACAAAAACTCTCCCCACAAGTTGTTCTTGGTCAGTGTTTTATCTTAGCAAGCAGAAGTTGTGTTATGTAGTCCTGAAAGTCCCCTTCTGTCTGCCAAGGATCATTATTACCTTAGTTAATTGTATATTTCTTTTTCTTATTGTTGAGACCAAATTCCCAACAAGAAGCAAGTTAAGGGAAGTAGTCCTTTGAGCTCACATTTAAGAAGACATTCAGTCTAGCAGGGAAGAAAGGGTCGCAAGACCACAAAGTGTTTGGTCACATTGTACCCACATTCTGGAAGGAGACCGACTGGGAAGTGGAGCCATGCTATGAAGAAACCCAGAGTTCACCCCTCATGACGAACGTCCCCCAGCCAAACTCCACTTTCCAAAGGTCCCAGCCTGACATTTAAACTCTTATATGAAGAGGCTTCAAGACACCCAGCATGTGTAGGTCACATATGTGGCAGGAAGACACTGTGTGACTTCATCCTGTGTATGGTTGGCAGTGCTGGAGAATTACTGATTTCCTGGCATCAGGAAAAAGAGAATCAGATCTGTGCCCCTTTCTTAAGAGATATCAAGATGGGAGGTTTGTCTGGGGCCAGAGGATGTTTGGAGCCTAAAGGACCCTGACCCCTTGGGTTTTTGTGTCTGCAGTCTTGGGAGTAGGGTTGGCAGTTTGGGTAGGTGCAGGCCAGGTGTTCTGGCAGAGCTGCTGACTGCCAGCAGAGGGTCCCCAGGAAATACTGGCACTAACACTCTTGCCACAGGCATGCTAGAGGTTTGTGAATGGAATTGCAGATCTCTCTGCAGCTTTGTGACTCCACACTTTGGAGGCCTGGCTCCAGGGAGTCAGTGGGCTTTACTGGGAATTGTGGAAACACTGGAACTGCCCCTCCCTGCCTTTGGACATACACTTGCTCTAATGGGTTTGGCCTCACGTTCCTGGGAGTCCCTACTCTTCCTAACCCCCCGTGGCCTGGCTCCCCCCAGCTGTGATGGCATCAACGAGGATCTTTGTGATGGTGGTCTATTCTGTGTCCTAAGTGAACCTCTAGTAACAGCCAGATGAGGAAAAAGGCCCTTGCCTATAATCTTTGCTTAGAGGTATTAAGCATGCGTTCCACAGTTGTCCCTCTGCTGCCTCTGATTTGTTTAGGAGGCTAAACAAATTGTTCAAAGCTCAGACTCCGTGATTAGATATTGAACAGGCAGATGATGGTGTTGACCCACGGGTAGGCCATGGCTTGCCATGGGAGAGCTGCCTAGCAAAGGCATGTGTTTCCTGAGAAATAAATGCCTAACGGTAACTCAGCTATGTCAGGGGGTTCACAGACTCCTGGGTGCCACAGACTGCCTGGCCTGGCACAGCAGGTCAATTTTAGCTTGCCTTAGCCTGATCTCAACTGAATTACCTTGTGCAGAAAGGATGAGCATTTCAGAGTTTGAGGGTAAAAACCAGAAGTCATGAGGGCTGTAGAGATTCAGCTTCTCCCTCCAAGAGGGTTCCAGGCATTCCGGAAAATACCAGGGAGCCACTGAGACTCTGGGTTTCCATGAGTATTCTGCCATGGATTGTGGGGACTCGGCTTGGGTCCTTCAGGGCAGAGTGTTTGCTTTGCTAGCTCATAAGTGAGAGTCATAAAAATGGCTTGTCTCCATTTCCCTGGAGGAAAGATTCTATTTGATTTCAAGTGGAGCAAAGTCCCAGGTAAATATGAGTCATGTCATTCTTATGACCCCTCATCTCAGCTACCTGGGAACATTGCCAGGCACTGGATAGAGTGGCCATGAGGCAGGCGAGAGGTATGCAGAAAGGACACGTGCCTGCCCGTCCTTTGTAAGGTATCATCCCCAGGCCGCCTGTGTGCCAGGGACAGGTTTACTGGCTTTGTGGGTTGGGGTCCCCTCAGCAGCCATGCTACGGTAGACTTCAGTGGACTCCATGGCCTCTAATGAGAATTCCACATCAAGGGATGAGAGGGAGGGTGACCTTGGGCTTCTGAGGAAGTCCCTTGCAGTGGTCTGCTAGAAGCAAATGGTTGCTTTGAACTCTCATATCTTCCCTGAAAAATTCATGTGCCCAAAAGTCTTAGAAGAAAAGGCAGGTATTTTTGACTATAAAAATTAAAGGCACTGATGATCAAAAACACACCATTTAATTTTTACAGTAAAAAGGAGTAACTTAGGGGAAAATATTTAATGTATTTGAATGTTTCCCTAATAAATAAAGAGCTCTTCAAAAATAAATGAGAGCAAGACTAACCATTCAATTTGTTTGGGGCAGGGTGTTAAACAATGGCTAAGTGACACATACCAGTAGGAAAGGAAAGAAGGTTTATGTGATGTATACCGAAAGTGCAAAAATCATACCTGACCTGCTGTTTTACTAATGAGTGGCAAAATTACAGTTAGAGCCTGGGGGGTCTAAGGTGGCAACAGAGCTTTGTACACACCGATGGCTGATGGGAGTAGTCTGGGTTCTGTGTGTGTGTGTGTGTGTGTGTGTGTGTGTGTGTATGTGTGTGTGTGTGTACATGTACATGTATGTGTGTGTGCGCATGTGTGTGTACATGTGCATATGTGTGTATGTGCGTGTGTGTATGTGTGTGTGCATATATGTATATATGTATGCATGTATGTTTGTGTGTGTGCATGTGTGTATATATGTATATGTGTATGTGTGTGTACATGCATGTGCACATGTGTATGTGTGCATGTCTGTGTTTGTGGATATATATGTGTGTGTGCATATGTTTATATGTTTGTGTATGTGTGTAAGTGTGTAATTCACCTGTGGGCACAGGGAACATATGCATGGTGAACATGTGGAAGTCAGAAGACAACCTCAGGTATTGATCCTCAAGCCCTTTCCACATTGCATCTGAGACAGAGTCTCTCATTGTCCTGGATTTTGAAGGTTGACTGAGCTAGCAGGCTTGAAGCTTCCAGGGTCTGGAAGCTCCCAATCTTGTCATCAACTCACTAGTCACTGCTCGGATCTCAGGTGCACACATTGACAAGGAGGAGTTTAGTTCCATGGTGACACAGAACTTGGTTTATAATCTCCTGTGAAGAAAACAAGCCCCTAGCAATACTCAGTACGACCACAGTTGTAGGAAATGGGACTCTGGTCGGACGAGTGTAAATGGACACACCACTTTGGAGAAGCCATTTCATAAAGTTGCTTAGTTCCTCTGGTGGTGCTGAGGGAGGGTGCTTAGCCTTGTCCAGGAAACATGAACTATTATCAAGACCCATGACTGGCCCTCCAGAGGGCAAAGCATCTCGATTATTGTAATTCTACATTAGTGTCTGCCGAGTACTGCTCGCAGGATGCTCACCTCAGGCTGGAGGAGTGGGTCCCTGAGTCCTGGCCCGTCTCACCCATCTCCTTACAGAGCAGGGTTGGGTGTGCTTTGCCATTTCCCAGAGAGAAGAGAAGCATCCCCCACCCTGCTTTCTTGATTTCTTCTTCCTATCTTTAACTGAAAGTTCTTCCCAGGGCACAGGGAGCTAAGCACTCGGGGACTCAGCCACCCACACTCACGGACCTGGGTTATGTTTTAGAAGGAGCTGAAAGCCACCAGAGCAGCCCACACTTCAGCTGAGAGTAGCTCAGGGTATGATGGGAAGAATACTGTGTCTGGCTTCTGCTGCCTGAAAGCCTGAAGGCCTGGACAAGACAAGGACAAGACAAGGCCTGGACACGGCTTGGACAAGTCTGAGCCTGAAGACAAAGGTGCCTCCAGGGATCCTCTCTGCCATCTTCCCCAGAAAAAAAAAATGCCTCCAATTCTCACCATGATCATAATATAGGTTCCAGCTTGCAAACTTAGTTTTCTCATGGGAAACTCGATATAGAAGCTAGCTATCGCATGAGATGGTGGTCAAAGTCTCATGGCCTCTTTCAGTTCAGTGGCCCCTCAGTCTCCTATGACATGGAACTTCCATATTGAAGCTGTCCCCGAGGGACGAGGAGATGAGTGTTCCCACTTTCCTCTTATAGACAAGTTCCCCAGAAAGTTCTGGGATACTTTGGGGCACATCTGTAACGCAAGCTTCTAGAGAAGGCTCACACATTCCTCACGGCGGCAGATGCTATCGGATGCCATTTCCCAAATGATTGTGCTCCCACAATTTCTCAGGGCCCACATCCTGTAGTAGAAGGGCCTGTGCCATTGCTCTAGCCATGCCGCTGACTCAGCGGAGGTTCCTACTGGCCACATGACACCTTGTCCAGAGCAATCTTCCTCATTACCATCCTCACCCCTGTGTGAGCACTGACCTCACCGTGGTGTTCTTCTCATGCCAGAGAAGGATGAGAAGCACACCAAGGTGACACCTAGTCCCCATGTCTGCATCCTCTGGGCTACTTCCCTGAAACCGGAAATCCTCCTAAGTTGCAGGCTGAGTCCGTCCCCAGGCACAGAGATGCTTCCTCCTTCTGCCTTGAATATGTATAAAAATACAATGTTGGTATTGCTTTCCTCCTGTGTACAAAGGCCTGGGTTTAGTCTCCAGCACCACAAAAGACATGGTAAAACTTGTCTGTCATCCTGGAAAGAAAGAAATAACAATGTAACCCAGAAGGCTCCTGGTTCGTGGGATATGCCCCCAAGCACCCGCTTCCTCTCAGAGGCCACTTAGCTCTGCCTTCCTGCTTGGCTAAGGATTGAAGGTGGATTCTTCTAAATCCTTTCAGCCTTCCCTGTTCTCCCTCAGCCACCAGGGCTGCAGCCCCCTCAAGCCTGTTCAAGGTACAGAGCTTGGCACGGCTTCAGCTCCCTTGCCTCCCCTAGAGGAAGGTGGTTTGTGGATGTTTTAGCATCTGCAGGACCCTGCCCTATGCTGATTTTCACTTTGACCCTTGACCCTTGCCCACTGCGACTGAGCACTTCCTTGCTTAGATTCTTGGCTCACTCACTTCTCTCAGGTTGGATTTATCCTTCTCATGGGTGTTCCTATCCATTGTCAATGCTGTGGATCCAGCCCATCTCTGGCCTCCTGTGTAGGTAGATACCACAAGCTATTTCAGGCCCAGCCCTGTGAGGCTCCATCCCTTCATACTCCAGTGTCCTAAAGGTTGGCCCTACACACCTCCTACCCCGAGCTGAGGTGACTTCTCTTCTGTGACTTCAATAGACATTTGCTTATTGGAAAAGAACAGGATCTTTGTACAATCTTCGGTCTTGGCCTTCGGAGTACAGAAAGCTGTTCAGAGGTGGTTTTGGCAATTCTAGTAAAGAAAGAAAACAAACAAAGATAGACAAGCAAACTGCCTTCATGCATACACATTCACATGCACACGCCTGGGCTGGCAAGCCAGGCAGGTTCACTTTTCTTAGACATTCAGCCAAATGCTTCAGCCATTGAACCTTCAGTTTAGGTGCTTCAGAGTGTGACTCTGTTCATTAGCGGCAGTCACAGGACAATCATAGGCGAGCATGGTCTAGCTTATCCACACTGGTGGGGATACATGTTTTGCAGCCAAGTCCTGACAAGCAGGCCTGGGCAGCTGGGGGCAGGTGGAGGCTAGGAGAGCCAGAGAGGGGGGTCCTGGGCCATCTCTGCCCCCAGAAGCCACATGTGTCCCTGGGCAGCCATTCAAAGCAGGTGTATCGTGGTGGAAAGTTTGAGGCATTAAACTCTGAGCCGGTTTAAACTTGAAGGCCGGTTGTGGACACAGGTCCGTGGAGCTCTTGTGCCTCTGTTTGCTTTGTGCGCAGCATGTCCGATGCCTTCTTCCAGAGCTTAGGAATGGGGCTACTGGGAAGCCACTGGGAAGTGACCCAGTTGGAAAGCGTATCTGGGGAACCAGGGACAACAGGGAGCTTGTACCAACCTGACCCTGCAAGGACCAGGAAGGGCATTCCGTCACCCAGCAGGAAGGCATTCTGCCCCCTATCTAACTGGGGGCACCCTGTCTCCTCGTCTGACCTGGCCATGCCTTGTCCCTCCTGGGAAGGTGGTTCTGCTCACCTCTTTCCCCTTTAGGGCTCAGGTCAGCCGCTGGACTTAGCATGTCAGCTTAGGCTCTACGCACAGGGACTTGGGTGGCTTGGCCAGCGGTGAGACTTAGAGAGTAAAGATGCACAGGAGTGTGTGTCCGTCCACCCAGCAGCACAGGATCGTTTCCTCCCTTCTTACGGCCCTCTGGGTCCTAGCTCCCTCTTCTCAAAACACCTTCTCCCCCGCCCCAGCCACCACCCCGCCACCCCTGGGGCTGGATCTTCCTCCTATAGATGGGTCCTGGAGCTATCCTCCAAGCAGGATCCCACGGGACCTCGGGGAGGATGACACATCTCTCTCTGAAATCCTCATCCCCCTTGAGGGTCCTACGGCCGGTTTAAGAGTCTGGGCAATATTGAGGGCTGTGGGAGTTCAAGGGTGAGGATGTGAACTTGAGCTCAGAGGTCCCCAATGGAGACGGGTCTTCTTCAATCCAGACTACAGACTGCAGGCTTTCCCCCCAAGGAACAGGTGGGCAGCCGTCAGAACTCTGGCAGTGATGGACTTCGGCTGAGAAGAGCCAGGTGAGTTGAGGAGAGCTAGTCCTCACTGACAGAGCCATGACAGTGACATTTGTGGGGAGTGGGAGATCCCTCCCGCATCAGACTCAACCCAAGTCAGTATCCTTGGCTCATGCCACAGGGATGGCTGAGTTTTGCCGTTTCCTTGGTGAGGAACAGGCCTCAACTCAAAGAGGTCAGGCAGCAGCCAAGGTCATATAGCAAATAGGGACAAAGTGGGTTGTGTCTCCTCTATCTGTTCTGGATACTGTGGCAAAACCCTTTAAGGCCGACCATTTTGAAAGATAGGAATTTATTGATCATTATTAGAGTTAGCCAAGCTCAAGAGGCCAGCAGATGCACTGTCTGAGGTGGGCTTCCCCCTGCTTCATAGCTGGTGCGATGTTCCTAAGCAGGAAGATGCCGAAACCTCTTAAGTCTCCTTCATAGTACACGGAGCTTAGACCGTGTCGACAAGGTGGGTGGGACTTCCAAGCTTCAGGTAGGAAGCCAGAGGGAGAGCTAACTTCCCCACCAGCTCACCTTTCCTCCAGCCAGCCCTCTCTGGACAAAACTGACTGCAGAACAGATCTCACTTACCTCGTCTCAGGGATATCTCCGTGCAGGGGGCAGGCATCTGTGTATGAACACTGTGATCTCACTGCTACAGGGGCTAATGACTCTAACTCATGTCTCAGCAACTCGGTGTAGTTCAGTACCAGCACTTGCACAGAGTCAGCAGGAACAGGGTGTGGACCATTGACAAACGTCACTGTATTCAGATTGATTTCTTTCTTAATGGCCCAGCCAATTTGGAATGAATGAGCAGGGACCATCAGCAGCTCTGTCTGCGGCCACGGTGATCACAGGGGACAGTCACAAGTAATTATAGTCCCTCTACTTCAAAATTTAAGAATAACCTAGACAGGAAGCCTTCACAGGTTCTACCCGCAGGGATCTGATATTTAAAAATTTTAAGTGTTCCATTTCAGTGCTACACAAAAGGTGGCTATCAGCACCATGAATAAGTCTTGTCAGGTTTGGACACCCGCTAGCCAGTTACTCAAGACACCCACTAGCCAGTTACTCAAGACACCCGCTAGCCAGTTACTCAAGACACCCGCTAGCCAGTTACTCAAGACACCCGCTAGCCAGTTACTCAAGACACCCGCTAGCCAGTTACTCAAGACACCCGCTAGCCAGTTACTCAAGCTATTCTTTGGGGACCATGGTAATCCCTGTGCTGTAAGGTGGCCCTTGACAGCACCGTCCCCAGGAAGAGGACTAATAAATCCCACAGACAGTCTCTACCCCTCTCAATGTTCCCTGAGGAATCATCAGAAAGTTCAAACCTGGATGGAATGGAGAAGGTAGGCAGAGTGCAGGAGCCAGGCCAGGCTGGCAGGAACCAGGCCAGGCTGGGAACAAGGGAACAGGTGGCCTTGCCTAGATGTTCTCCAGTCAGGCATCAAGAACTGAAGGGTGGTTTGTGGAAGGTCTCTGGGATGCACTCCAATGACTGGCACCTGCCTTTGCTTATAATTTTTCCTACCTATTCAAATGGTATCTGTGGGAAGAGCTGCACACATCAGCCCAGGACTGCTTTTCCATCTCTCTGATCTGATCAGAATGGCAGAGACCTTGGGAGGACCTGGTGACCTATGAACCTTTATATTCCAGTGGAAGTAGAAATCACCCCGCCCAACCTGGTCACCTTGGAGACCACCAGCTCATCTGGGAGGATCACCTTCCTCAGATACTGTCAGGGAAGGTGCTCTGATTTCCAGAGAGTAGAGCCTCCTCAACTTCCCCACTCAGACATGCTCTTCCTTAGTGTGTCTTCTCCCATTCCAACCCATATAAATTCACAAGAGTGCGCAGACACCGGGTGGGTGAGAGGCCCTGGGCAAGTCAGGTGGCCCATAGAGCCTCCTTCTCATCCAAGCACCTGCCTCGCCTCAGTGTTGAAGGCCAAAAGAGAGGTGTGTGAAGCACAGCGCATGCCTAGCACATAGTAAGTGCTTTCTTTCCTCTCCTCCACCATCGACAACGCTGTGTTAACTAAGAGTGTCTCACCCATTCAGTTATTGTACGGCCACCACACGGATCTCTCCTCAGAGGCTTTCTCTCCTAGCATCTGTTCTGCAGTCCACCATACAGTCTCCTTTAAGTCCATTTACATTTCCTGTGCGGAAGGCCATGTCATGGCCATGGCTCAGTCTTCTTCCATCAGTGCTGAGCTCACATACAGAGTAGGCCCTCAGCGTTTGATGGGAGGATCCAGTGCTTCACGTAGCCCAAATCTGTAGATATTTGGCCAGGACTTGCTTGCTTTGGTGGGTAGAGTGCAGGGAGGCTCTATTAGACACTTCAGGCTGGCTAATGACTAAGTCAGGTCACTGTCAGAATCCCTGAGGGCCAGTCAACACTGTTGTATTATTCTCCCCTGGAAATTACAGAGAAGAGCTCTAAGTGTGGCCATTGCTGTATCTCCACAACAGCACCACTCCCCACGGGAGGCTCGTCATCCCAGACTCACAGGAAAGAGCAGTAGATATTCTAGCAAAGACAAGGGGCCGAGTGAGGAGGCTCTGCCTATAGTCTAGGTGAAGACAAGGGGCCGAGTGAGGAAGCTCTGCCTGTAGTCTAGGTGATTAGCAAGAGTGGATCCACTTCCATTGGCTTCCATGTTCGTCAGGGCTCATCTCCCTCTCACTATGAAGTTCACAGCAAGGGTTTGAGAGAGAAAGGCCTGGGATGGAGCTCTACCCTTGCTGTTCCTTAGTCATCTGGCCCTGAACCAGTGCATCTTCTCTGAGGGACAGGCCTTTACTGTGAGTGACACTCATCTAGGCACTGATGTCCCAGATGCATTTGAAAACTGAGTGATTTTTTTTTTTTTGAACATGGTTAGTAGAATGTATTGTTAGGCCATGGTTGCTATGGTGATGTGGTACTCATGATTGTGGTAGTGGTAGACGTGGTGGTGGTCATGGTAGAGGACATGGTGGTGGTGTGGTAGAAGACATGGTGTGGTAGAGATGATGTTGAAGAAGGTGGTGGTGGTGGTGGTGGTGGTGGAGGAGGAGGAGATAGTAATAATGGTAGCAGCAATGATGGTGGTGGTGGTAAAGGACATTGTGGAGGTGATGGTGGTGGTGGAGATGGTTGAGATGGTGAAGGAGGTGGAAGTGGTAGTGGAGGACATGGTGGAGGCCATAATGAAGATGATAGTAACAGTGCTGATGATGGTGGAGATAATAATAATCTAAGGATGGGATGATGGTGATAAGTTGTCGAGCATGATCGTTATGGTAAGGACCACAGAGATGCTGCTGCTGCTGGTGATGGTGCTGCTGCTGCTGGTGATGCTGCTGCTGCTGGTGATGGTGCTGCTGCTGGTGATGGTGCTGCTGCTGGTGATGGTGCTGCTGCTGCTGGTGATGGTGCTGCTGCTGGTGATGGTGGTGATGGTGCTGCTGCTGCTGGTGATG